>VXAU01000130.1:274799-293066 GCA_013399695.1 Formicarius rufipectus
ATTAGTGGATTCGTGGGGTGGGGGGTCGATCCAGAGGGTGATCCGTGGGGTGGATCTACGGGGTGAGGAGGGGGCTAATCCATAGGGCGGGGGAGGGGACCTGTGAAGTGTTTGTGATCTGTGGGGTGGGAGGGTGATCCAGCACTCAGCTCCAGCTCTGCAGCTTCCTGGCTGCCATCCTAAAGACCCCATAGCCCCTAAGAGGTCACAGGCTGCTCCGTGGCAAAGGGGTGACACCCCCAAGGCTCACCCTCAGCTGGCATCACCTCGAAGTGAAGGGCTGGTGGGGTGGCACCGTCCCAGAGACCAAACTGGGGGGGAGAAACCCCCCCTTCCCTTCAAAGGGCAGCAAGGATGGGGGGTGAGGGTATTTCCAACCACAGGTGGGCTCGGCATCCCCATGTCCCGCCCAAGGAGGGCAGGAGGTGACACAGGCCCAGGTGTGGGGTCACCCCATCCCACCCACAGCAGGGCCACAGGGGCAGGGGAAAGCAAACCTCCTCCTGAGCATTCTGGGGGAGCTTTGGAGGGTCCTGACACCCCCTTCCCACCAGGACAGGTCCCGGAGATGACCAACACCTTTTCCCAGAGCCACCACCCAGCTCCTGCTCCAGGTAATCCCCCCCAAAGGCAGCACGGAGGGGCAGCCTCGGGATTGGGGGAGAAGCCCCGAGCCAGGAGCACCACAGGAGGAAGAAGAGGAGGAGGAGGAGGAGGCTGCAGGGCCCTCTCCCCGCTGCTTGACCCCCACACACCCCCAGCAGCCCTACAGGTGCTGGATCACCCCCAGGAGGTCCCACGGAAACACGGCGATGGAGACGCTGCCTTAACGCCAACACCTCCCTCGGAGGCGGCAAAGGGGGAGCAGATCCAGACCCCCCGACCCCTGTGCCAGGCCCCATGTCCCATGGTCACCCACCACGGAGATGCCCCTCTTGGGGGTCCCAGTGGAGCGAGGGGCCGGAGCCGCCCTCCTGCCACCTCAAAATGGCGCTGGAGCCGTGGGGTTAATCATTACCCCACACCCCAAACTGCGGGGACACGCGGGGGGGGTCAGCCCTGACTCCCCTCCTTCCCCAGCGGGAAGAGCGGCTGGAGGCTCCCGGTGGTGGGACGAGGGGTCTGTCACCCCAAACCCCCCAATCCCACTTGGCCAGGTGGGCTTCAGGGCTCAAAGGGAATTCTGCCACGACCCAGAAACAGGGATTGGCCACGCAGCCACGTCCCAAAGGCCACTTCTCCAGGTCTTTATCTCCAGGGGATTTCAAGGAGCGTTCCTTCCCCGCCGTGGTGGTGGAGAAAGTACATATAGTAAAATAAAACGAGGAAGAAGGTCCCGAGAAAGAAGGTTCTGTTCCACCCACCCCCGGCACACACAGACACGGCAACCCCACGGCCCACACACCTTCCCGGAGCCCCCCGGAACCCCCCTCACCTGCCGGATCCAGGTGACAGGGATCTCTCCCACAAAAACCACCTCCCCACCAGGGCGTTACGAAGGAAAGCAGGAGGCCAAAAAGCAAAAAAACAAACCAAACCAACAAAGCCTCACAAACGAAACCCAACACGCCCAAGGGAAAACCCGGCCAGGGTGGGACGAGGGGTGGGGGGGACACGACGCAGGAGCCGCCAAAGCCACCGAGGGTGTCCCGGCAACGAGCGCAGAACCAAAGCAGGATGAAACCTCCAACTCCAGGCTGGAGCTTCGGGTCACAACCAGAGCCCCTTACCTGCGCCAGCTCGGGCGGGTTCTCCAGGGGCCGCGAGGGGGGAGCTTTGATGTCCTCGAAGACCGGCGTGTCCTCGCCGGGCTCCCCCGACATGCCCACGGGTTTCAGCGGCGCCAACACCGCGGCGTCCTCGGGCAGCGGGGTGCGCAGCACCAGCCCGCTGCTCATCCCTCCCGGGAGCCACTCCGGGAGGAGGCCGGAATAAGAGTTGGAAGAATACAAAAAAGAAAGGAAAAAAAAAAAGAAAAAACCAAACCCAAATGGGGGAGGGGAAAGAGGGGGAAAAAAAAAGAAAAAAAAAAACAACAACAACAAAAAACCAAAGCACCCGAAGGCAGAGGCGAGCCCGAGAGAGTTGTAAGTGACGGGTCAGGGGAGGCTTTACCTGGGCGGCAGGAGGAGGAACATCGACGCCAACGCCAACCTGGAAGCGGCGGCGACGCCGTGCCGAGCCAATCAGGCTGCCCGTGGGGGCCCCGCCGGCCCATCCACAGGGACACCCGCACGTAAAAGGGCTGAGCGGGAGGTTCTCCTACAACCAGACTCTGACACGGCGCTCGGGAAGCTCTGGTACCTCCAGGCAGGTGGCCAGGAGGTTCGCCACACTCCGACACGGTGCTGCTTGGGAAGATCCAGCAGCCCCAGGACACAGTTCCCAACCCCAAGAGAGTGGCCAGGAGGTTCTCCACAACTCAACACTGTGTTCAGGAAGCTCCGGCACCCCCAGGGTCAAACCCAACTCTGAGTGGGTGACCAGAAGGTTCTCCACAACCAAACACGGTGCTTGGGAAGCCCCAGCACCCGTGGATTCAGTTCCTAACCCTGAGCAGGTGGCCAGGAGGTTCTCCACAATCCAACGTAGTGCTTGGGAAGCTCCAGCACCCCAGAACAGAGTTCCCAGCCCTGAGCAAGTGGCCAGGAGCTTGGGAAGTTCCAGGACCCTTGGTGCCCAGAAGCCTCATCACCAGCCACACTACACCAGAGCATCCAAGCAGCTCCAACACCCCTGACCAGCTCCTTGGGGATGGAGGGACTCAGTCCCCAACCCCAAGGGCTGGAGCCCACCAAGGGCTGGGACACCCTCCCCCTGAGCTGAAATATCTGATTTTTTTATAGCTTATTTTTCATAAGAAAACACCAGTTTTCTGATGAGGGGTCGAATCTTGCATGAAAACTGGTAAAAATAAAGAGAGGGGATTCCTATTTTGTTTGCACTTCTTACTCCCAGGGAGGAAAAAGGGGAAGGATCAAAAATAAAAGAGACAAACCTCAGGGAGAGGAAGAAAAAAAACCCACGACTACTGAAAAGTTGGAAAGGCATAGACAGATAGGAGGGCACAGAGAAATCAAGCAACTGTGTTTGGAAAGGAAGGAGTGTAAAAATCCAGAGATCCAGGGAAATAAAAATCACCATTGTGGCAAAGAAATTAAAAAAACAAAACAAAACAAAAAAGCCATTCTGCTCTGGACACATCCAGGCCCTTCCCAAGGAGCTGCACTCAGGAGGAACCCTGTCTCTGCTCCTCCATCCCAAATCAGCCTCAGGATCTGAAAAGCACCAGCTGAAGGCGCTGAGCATCCCAGAGGGCAAAGCACGTGGAGCCCTTGGAAAAGCCAACACAGGGGGAAAGCTCCAGCCTTGCCAGGATCCCTGCATGGCCTGGCTTTCCAGGGAAGCTGTGCTGCTGCTGGAGGACACACTGGGGCTCCCAGGGAGATAGGAACATCTCCACCAAGCCTTGCAAGACCACGCATGGAAAACTTTTTATAATGAGGGTGGGGAGCCCCTGGCACAGGTTGGGCAGAGAAGTTGGGGCTGCCCCATCCCTGGAAGTGTCCAAGGCCAGGCTGGACGGGGCTTGGAGCAACCTGGGCTGGTGGAAGGTGTCCCTGCCCGTGGCAGGGGGTGGACTAGACAATCTTTAAGGTCCCTTCCCAGCCAAGCCATTCTGGGATGGTATAATCAACCATATAAAGCAAATTTCTCTCCCCCCCAGCCCCATCACAGAGCTTGGGCTTTCAAACACAGATCAACTCCAGGGTGATCCTTGCTAGGCAGGGATCAACCCAGCCAGGATTTCCAAAGGCAGAGCAGCTTCTCCTTGCAGGGCTGGGCCAAAGCCACGGCAGGGTCCTTATCTGCTGCTGGCCTTGAGTCCATCCCCCTGCCTGGGGACTTTGCCCCCACAGCCTCTGTGGGGTGTCACTGTGGCCCCACGTGCCACCACGGCTCATCCAGCACCCTCCCCTCCCGACACTCCTCTCCCTTCCTCCACCATTCCATGCAGAATTCCCTCCTGCAGGGAAGAGGGTTTGGGGAAGGGAGACCCCGTGAAGGGGGTGATGGAGGGGGTCTCAGCCCAAGGAGGGGGGCTGAAGTCGCTTTGCAATGCAACAGAGGAGCTGGGGCTGCTGGTGGTCCATGGGGGACAACTGGGGAGCCAGACCCTGATTCCCAATCCCAGCCCTCGGGGTTCATGGGAACAGTGAGGCAGGACACCCAGCTGCTCCTCTCACCCCGTTGTGAGGCAGCCTGGGTCAGGTTGAGCACAAACCTCACCTCCTGCCTCCCAAATTGCCCCAGGCACTGCTGGCAGCACACCCCCAGCCCAGCCCCAGGGCTGCCCCCCACACCTGGGCTGGGTCCACCCCACGGGGGTCCCACAGCACATCCCACCCGGGCGGTGGGAAGGGGCCAGGACCTGGCTAGAGGTCCCCCAATCCCCCCCAATCCTCCCTCCCAACCCCCAAAGCAGCGGCTGGAGCACCCACCTCTCGCTGTGCCGTGGTGGACATCCCCACTCCGGGGCCAGGAGCTCCTGGTGGAGCCTGGACGCTGCTCAGGATTCCTCTGGGACACACAGGCTGGCCAGGGAAGGGGGACAACCCTCCCCTTTTGCCTTTCCCCACCAGCAGCAGACAAAGGTGTGCAAAGCTGCCGAGCCACCTCCTCCGCTCCCCCACCGAAACCCAAAACCACCTATTTTGGTCTCTTCCTTTCTCCTCCTCGGGAGGTTTCCAGCCATCAAATCCTTCCAGGGATCCCTTCAAAAGACAAGCAGGCAGCCCCATGCACTTGCTAAACCAGTCTGAGCAGTGCTGGGCTGCAGGGAGGGAGGGAGAGGCCCCGCAGCCCCGGCTGGGAAGAGGACAAGGAACTGGGAAAGGGACAGGGAACGGTCCGGAGGGACCTCCCGTGACCCCGGAGCAAGGACACGGCTGAGCTTTGCACCCCTGCGACAATGGCATCGCCACTCCCTGCACACCACCAGGCTGCAGACCACCCCCCTGCCCCGGGGTCACTGCTCAGCAGCAGTGGGAAGGGGTTTGGGGATGGCTAAATCCTGCCCCCGGTCAGGGAAAAGGGCAGGGAGGTGATGGGGAAAGAGCCCCGAGGAGCAGGGGAGGCCCCCAGTGTCCCCAGTTGGGCTGGAGCACTGGGAGGTATCACGGTCTGGGGCAGGGAAATCGAGCGGCTACTCCAGGAATTCCTGGGAGAGGAGGAGGGTGGGGAGGAAGCAGAAGGGGCTGAGGCTGAGGAAAACTGCCAGGACAAGTGGCAGGCGGGAGGAAGGGGCTGGTTTCTGCCTTTTCCTTCCCCAAAACCCAATCCCAGACCCTTGCCAAACCTGCAAACCAAGAAGTGGGGTGGCCCATGTTCCCATCTGGGACGGACATGGGGTTCCTACAACAGGATCCACCTCCCCAGCCCCACAAAACAAACCCAGCCCTGGGACACACCATACTCTGGGGGATTTAACCACTTGTCCTCCCTGAGCCCACCTGGGAGGGCAATGGCCAAAAATAAAACCAACACCAGGAGCTGCAGCAAAGCCCAGTTCCTCCCAGTCCAAACCAGTTTGAGCAGCTGCTGCCTGTACCCACTCAGACCATGTGAACACCATCGACTCTGACCACACAGGGAGACCCTCCAGCACCCACCAAGGGAAGAGGCAAATCATAAACACAACCCCACCCAGCCACTGGAGAACCCCCAGAGGATGAGGAGCTGGACGTCCCCCTCGTTCCACAGGGTCTGGCACCACCACAACCCCACCCAGCCACTGGAGAAGCCCCAGAGGATGAGGAGCTGATGACCCCTCATTCCACAGGGTCTGGCAGCTCTGCAGCCACTGAGGGGCTTTGCTAAAGCTCAGGGACCACCTGCCCCAAGAAAGGGGGTGGCACAGACCTCCCTGGAGGTCACCTTGCTCTTGGCCTGGGCACAAGCCCTTGGAGAATGTCCAGGATCACAGGGATGAGGCAGGTCCAAAGAAGAGAGCCAGGAGGGTCCATGGTTGTGGAGCAGCTCTAGCACAGCAAAGAGGGGGCTGAAGGATCCAGGCCGAGCCCCTGGGTATGGGTCCAGGGTGGGGCTGCTCAGAGCAATTAAAGCCAATTAGTGCCCTCAAGGCCTCACCCCGAAGAGTCTGGATGTCTTGGGATGATGGTTCCAGGCTCTGGGGAAGGGTTGGTACCTGCTGCCTGTGTGGCAAGAGCTCGGCATCTTCTCCAACTGCAAAGTGGTGCCAATGCCAGAGAGGGGATCAATGTCTCTTTGACACGTGTGTTTGGCACAGGACCCTGTGGGACCCCCAGACCTCTGCACATCCTTCCAAGACCTGGGGGCTGCATCATCCCCACCCCCTTCCCACTGCCAAGGGAGTAGGGATGCTGAGCTCCAGCACCAGGAAAGGTGTCCCAGGGGCAGGAGAAAGGCTGAAGGAGGGACAGAGCCAGGGGGTCCCCTAAAGTGGGTGGTCTGGGGGCTTCCCCAGCTCATCCAGCAGCGGCACGAGGTGAGTGGGGCCGGGCAGGAGGGGTGTTTGCAGTGACAGACTGGCACACTGCAGCCAGATGCCCAGCCCAGGCCACGTGCAGGAGAGACAAGACAGGATGCATGGGGAAAAACCAGGGAAAAGGCACTTTTCCCTAGAAACACGTTCCCAGTGGAGCAAACTCAGCCAGTGCAGGCATCTGAGACACGAGGCTGATGTGGATTCCCCTCTGGGATAAGACAAAGCTGTGGTTGGCAGCTGGGAGGGGTGACATGGGGACACCTGGGTGCCCTGGCACACCTGGGTGCAGTCAGAGGTGTGCCAGTCCTCAAGTGTTTCTGATCAGCGTGCCAGCCCTCAGTGTGTGTGATCGGTGTGCCAGCCCTCCAAATCTCTCCCCTGCCAGGTCTCAGCCCCACCACGGGGGGCTGGCTCAGGTTTGGGCACAAACACCTCAGGGTTTGATCCACAAAGTCCAAAATCTCCCACAACGCCCATAGCTTTGGGTTTTCCTTGGGAAAATTCCTCTTTTTGTTCCCGTTCCTCTTGTTCCTCCACTAGCAAACTGGAGCAGTGACAGGGAAGAGCTCGACTGCCCCCACTTCTTCCACAATGGGAATGTGTTTCCCTGGAAAACCACTGCCTGCTCCCAGAGATCAGGGAATATTTGGCCGAGTTTCTTTAAAAATTTGGGGGGTTTTGCCTTAAAAGGATCTCTTAACAAGCCATTGATCCCACAGATGGCAGCAGGGGAGGATGTCGGGGAGAGGGAGTGGTGGGACACCACCAGCCCCTTCACTGCCACCTCGGAGGGGTCTGTCCCCTCCTGCTCCCCGAGGGGGTCTCGGATGCCACAGGGATGGGTGAGAGGCTCTCCTGGAGGAGCCACTGCTGAAACCAAAGGCAGGTCGGGGTGCTGGGGTGTCCCACTGCAGTTGTTCCGAAGGAAGGAAAAGCCACATTTTCCCACAGCACAGGAAGTTCTTTTCCAGATCCTGGGGAAAGGGAGATTATTAAACCCAAATCCATCGCTGTGCCCGGCTCAGCCCTGCCGCTCCCTGCTCCAAAGCATGACACACACAGAGCAAACCCAACTCTTTCAGGGTTATTCCTGTGCAGAAAAAAATGCCAAAAGGTTCTGTATAAATATCACAGCTCTGGAGTTTCAAATTGCCCACTGGGTCGGGTGGAACAACAAAAGCAAAAGAGGAAGCGCCCCCGCCCCAGGGCTTGGAGCAGACCTTGGGGTGCGATGGGGCCAGGGCTGACCCCAAAACCTCCGGGCACCAGGGCAGCCCCCGAGGCGCTCAGGGCATCCCCCGTGGGTTCTCACCTTCTCTGGAGGAGGGAAGGACACGGGGGAGCAGCTCTGGGAGCAGCCCCATCAGCTGGAGAGCGCAGCTTTGGAGAGGAACAGGAGCGGGATGGGGATGTTTTGGTGAACAAAAGGCCCGAAAATCAGGGAACTGACAGGGAGAGACAGAGCAGGAGCTGAGGACTCGGCAGGAAGAGCAGGACCTGCCACGCTTGGACTGGGAGGGCATAAAAACCCAGAGGTTCCTTTGCTGGGGTCCTCCTATGAGGTACCAGCTCGGGCTGTTTCTGTGTTGTTGTGCTGTGAATAAATTCCTTTATCCAGGTCCAGAGAAGGGAATGGAACTGGGGAAGGGGCCGGAGCAGCAGAGGGAGCTGGGGGGGCACAGCCTGGAGAAGAGGAGGCTCAGGGGGGACCTTGTGGCTCTGCAACTCCCTGAGAGGACGGGGGAGCTGGGGAGGGTCGGGCTGTGCTCCCGGGAGCAGCGACAGGAGGAGAGGGAACGGCCTCAGGTTGCTCCAGGGGAGTTTGAGATTGGATATTCAGGGAAACTTCTTCACAGAAAGGATAATGAGATGTTGGCAGGGGCTGCCCAGGAAGGTGCAACCCTTCGGCACCTCCGCCCCGCACGGGCCGCTGGCGCCACCGGGTGCCCGAGCGCTGCCGTCGGGTGCCACCAGCGCCCTCGGGCAGCACAGCCCGGCCTGGATTTTGGGGGTGCCCAGCCCCAGTTAGCCCCCCGCACCCATGGCACAGCCGGGGGTCCCGACCCTGCACAGGGATGCTGGAGGTGGCGAGGATGGGGGAGACCCAGCTGGGCATTTTGGGGGCTTGGGGAGGGGTTTTGGGGGTGCAGGCGCCCCTGAAGAAAATAGAAAGGGATCGCTTGTGGGCTCTGGGGTGTCTTTGGGGGTTCTTCCACCCTCTGCCAGACGGGGTAGCTCCTTTGGGGGCTCAGGGTGCTGGGACTCTGGTTCAGGGTTGAAGGGTACACTTTAGGGACATGGGGAGGCTCTTGGGAGGTGCCCTTTGGGGCCATGGGGGGCTCTTGGGAGGTGCCCTTTGGGGCCATGGGGGGCTCTTGGGAGGTGCCCTTTGGGATCACAGGATGCTCTGTAGGGTGCTGTCACACTCTGTCAGGGTTCAGGACAGCCCCTTGAGGTACCTTTGGGGCACGTGGGCTCTTTTTGGGGGTGCTGGTACACAAAGCCATGCCTCGGGGACCCTCGTGCCCCCCACCCCAGGCTGGTTATTGGGCAGAAAACTTGGGTGGCCCAGCTGGGGCTCCCCCCTCCTCCCCACCCCCAGCACTCCGGGGGTCCCTCCGTGCCTGAGAGCTCCGGGTGCCCCCATGTGTGGGCTCAGGACCCCTGGCTATGCCATGGGGAGCTACTGGGGCAGGGCACCCCCAAAATCCGGGCTGGGCTATGCTGCCAGTGGGTGAGGTCCGGGTGGAGGTGCTGAGGGATTGCCCTTCCCTGGGAATTGCCAGGGGGCACACGAGGGTGGCCAGGGCAGCGCTGACCCCTCTGTGCCCCCCCGGGGAACGAGGGAAGCCCCACAAATGCAGTGGGAAGGCTGCACCTGGAAGTTTGTGTGCTCCAGCAAGCTCAGCTGGCATTCCCACAGGCACACGGGCATCAAAGTAGCCAGTGCCAACCTCTGTGCCCGTGGGACACCACCCTGCGCCTGGAAATCAAGTCCTGTGGCCACACAGACCCCAGAGAGAACCGAGTGGGACAACGAGATGAGCCCTGGACCAGAGAGCTCGGGAGGGAGTGGGGGGGATCATATTCCCTGGCATGCACCACTCCATGGAAAAATGGATTGTTGGAAACCACACTGAGAGCAACGGATGGGGTGGGACCTTGGAGCATTGGGGGCTGCATTTAGCCAAAGCCACCTGGTGAGGTCACACCAGAGGCTCTACCAAGCAAGCTGGGCAGGGGCTCCACCCAAACCTCCCTGTTGCTGTAGGAGGGGATAAAGTCCCTGTGGTCCACATGAGGAATGTGGCAGGGAGGGCAGTTGGCATCAGTCCTGCCTCGAGCGAAGGCAAACCCACCCCCGGGGTTGTTTTTGCTCAAGGGTGCACTCGGTGAGCGAGGCAGAGGGATGGGGGAACACGATGTGTCCCTCGAGGGGGGTTGATTTGGGGTGGGAACAGTGTGTAGGGCTGAAGTGTGTAATGCTGGTTGCTGAATGACACTGCCCCTGTGTGGCAGAACTGCCACGGACAGCGAGCAGAGGATGGGCTGCTCCAGAGGCGGCACCACTCGGCAGCTCCTGAGGCAGCGTGAACCAGCCAACAGCAGCCCAGCCCTGCTGCCCTGGGAGACACCCAGGATGGGCAGAACCCAGTCCTGGATCAAATGAACTCAACAGGCATTTTGGAGGGACAACCACTGACTGAGGGAACGATACCTGTGCTTGTGGGTACAGAGGAGGAAGGTGTAGGACCTGGGCATGACACAGACAGCACAGAGGAACATCTATGGGGTTTGTGTGGCCAGCTTTCAGCAGCAGCAGGACTCCAGAGGTGGCTTCTGTGAGCAGCTGCCAGAAGTTTTTCCCCACGTTCAGCAGAGCCAATTTCAGCTGGTCTAGGATGGAGCCAGTGCTGGCCAAGGCAGAGCCCAGCAGAGATGGCAGTGACACCTCGGGGAGAACAAATGGAAGGAGGAAAAAGAAAGTTACTGCACAGATGCAACTGGGTCCAGACATGAGAGGGGTGGGAGTCTGTGGGAGGAACAGCCCTGCAGACCCCAAGAGCAGTGCAAGAGGGGCAGGACGGGCTCCAGGAGCTGGAGCTGAGGTTCCCCGGCAGCCCATGGTGAGGCAGCTGTGCCCCTACAGCCCAGGGAGGGCTGAGGAGGTGCCGAGATCCACCTGCAGCCCACCGAGGATCCCACGCCAGAGCAGGGGGACGCCTGAAGGGGGGATGTGACCCCATGGGAAGCTTGAGCTGGGGCAGGGTCCTGGCAGGGACCTCACACCTGTGGAGAGAGGAGCCCACAGCAGAACAGGTTTGCTGGTAGAGCTTGTGAATCCATGGGGAATCCACACTGGAGCAGTTCCTGAAGGAGTGACCCCACGAAAAGTGCCCCACGTTGCAGCAGCTGGTGAGGAACTGTAACTCAGTTCGGAAGGACTCACACTGCAGAAGTTCATGGAGAACTGTGTCCCGTGGGAGGGACCCCACCCTGGAGCAGGGGAAGGCCTCCTCTCCCCGAGCAGTGTCAGGAATGTGGGATGACCTGACTGTGACCCCCATTCCCATCTCCCTGCCCTCCTGAAGGGGGAGGAGGCAGAGCCTGGAAAAGAGGGCGAGGTGAGGGAAAGGTGTTTTTTAAATTTGTTTTACTTCTCATTCTCCTGCTCTGGTTTTGTCAGTGATAAACTCAGCGAATATCCCCAAGTTCAGTGTGTTTTGCCCGTGACAGCGATCGGTGGGTGACCCCTCCCTGTCCTTAACTCATCAACTCGGCGCTGCATTCCCTCTCCCCTGCCCAGCTGGGGAGGGCAGGGATGGAGGGGCTTCAGTGGGCACGGGGCATCCAGTCAGGGCAGGGTTCAACTGTGCAGCAGCCAGGAGGGGCAGGGCAGCACGCCGGGGTTATTTCACCCCATGTGCAGGGGGGATGCAGTTTGCGGGGTTCTCCCCAGCCATCCGAGGTGTGCCCTTGGGCGGTGCCGGTTCCACACGGTGAGTGAACCACTCCCTGCCTCGCACGCTCTGGTATTGGTGTTGGCACTGTTTGTTTTCTTCTTTCACTGCTGTTTCTAATCAGTTGTTCTTATCTCAACCCCCGGTCTTGACCTTTTTGTGCCCTGTTTCTCCTTTGCATCCTGCTGGGCGTCCCCGGGGGGGGTGGGTTTCACTGGGAATACCAAATAGGGGAACACCCATTCCTAAACCAGGACAGCAGTCCTGGACATCCCTCCGAGGTGGTGAACTGTGGCCTGCACCCCCGAGCCAAAGGAACGACCTGACCACTCCCTGACTCAACAGTTCATGTATCTTCCCATGGATGGGGATGAGTCTCAATTCCATTGCTGTGTCCAGCTCAGCCCCTCTGCCCCTGGCATGGAGGAGGCAGGGGAGCCTCCCAGTCCCTCTCCCTGCCCCAAAACATGACACACATGGAGAAAACTTGATTTGCAGGGTTATTCCTGTGTAGAAAAAACAGTTTTGTATAAATATCACAGCTCTGGAGTTTCAAATTGCCCACTGGGTCGGGTGGAACAACAAAAGGGAAAGCAGAAATGCCCCCACTCTGGGGCTTGGAGCAGACCTTGGGGTGCGATGGGGCCAGGGCTGACCCCAAAACCTCTGGGGACCAGGGCAGCCCCAACCCCCGAGGTGCTCAGGGCATCCCCCGTGGGTTCTCACCTTCTCTGGAGGAGGGAAGGACACGGGGGAGCAGCTCTGGGAGCAGCCCCATCAGATGGGGAGGAACAGGAGGGGGGTAGGCACACACACCCTCCCCTCCCCTAGAGCAGGAGTCACAGCATCCTTTGGGTTGGAAAAGCCTTCTGAGACCCAGTCCAACCATCCCCCAGCACTGCCAAGGCCACCACTGACCCATGTCCCCAGGTGCCACATGACCATGACTTTTAAATTCCCCCCAGAGATGGGGACTCTACCCCTGCCCTGGGCAGCTGTGCCAGGGCTACACTGCCTTTTCAGTGAAGGAATTTCCCCCAGTACCCAACCTAAACCTCCCCTGGCACAACTTGAGGCTTTCCTCTTGTCCTGCCTCTTGTTCCCTGGCTCCCCCGTCCTCTCAGGGAGTTGCAGAGCCAGAAGGTCCCCCCTGAGCCTCCTCTTCTCCAGGCTGAGTCCCCCCAGCTCCCTCAGCTGCTCCTGCTACTCCAGCCCCTTCCCCAGCTCGGTTCCCTTTCCTGGACACGCTCCAGCCCCTCAGTGTCTTGCTTGAGGGGCCCAGAACTGCCCCCAGCACTGGAGGTGCCTCAGCAGTGCCAGCACAGGGGGACAAGCACTGCCAGGGTCCTGCTGCCACACCACAGTTGGGGCAAGCCAGGTGCCCTTGGCTCCTTGGCCACCTGAGCACATGCTGGCTCTCCCAGGTCTTTTCAGAGAATCACAGAATATGCTGAGTTGGAAGGGACTCCTCAGGATCAAGTCCAACCCCTGGTCCTGCCCAAGACACCCCAGCAATGCCACCCTGTCCCTGAAGGTGTTGCCAAACACTTCTCAGACTCTGGCAGCTTTGGGGCCATGCCCACTGCCCTGGAGAGGCTTTTCCAGTGCCCAACCACCCTCTGAGTGTAAAACCTTTTCCTGAGATCCAACCCAACCCTCCCGTGGCACAGCTCCAGCCCTTCCCTGGGTGCTGTCCCTGCTCACAGGGAGCAGAGATCAGAGCTGCCCCTTCACTGCCCCTCACACAGCCCCTTCCCCATCCTCGGGAGCTCCTCTAAGTGTTCCCAAACAGCTCCGTATCTTTTTTACATTATGCTGCCCAAAAATGCCCCCACGCTCCAGGTGAGACCACCTCAGTGCAGAGCAGAAGAGGGACAATCCCCTCCCTTGGCCAGCTGGTGATGCCCCCCAGGACAAGGCTGGCCCTCCTGGCTGCCAGGGCACTGCTCACTGGTGGCCAGTTGGGCACCAACCAGGTCCCTTCCCACAGCTGCTCTCCAACCCACACACGCAGCCCCATCCCAGGAGAATCCAGCACTTGGCACAACCCACAGCTGGTGCCTGCCCAACTCTTGGGTTCCTCCAGGTCTCTCAGCCTTCCAGGGAGTCAAGAGTCCCTCCCAACTTCATGTTGTCACCAAAGTTACTCAGTGCCCCTTCGAGTTCTGTGGCCAGGTTGGGTTAATGAAGAACACAGGGCCGAGGATGGAGCCCTGTGGAAGCTCACCAGTGACCAGTGCCAGCCTGATGCCACCCCAGACACTGTCACCCTTTGTGCCTGACCTGTGACCAGCTGCTCACCCATCCTGTAACACAGTTATCCAGCTGTGGGCTGGACACTTTGTCCAGCAGGATCCTTGGAGAGACAGCTTTGCTGCAAGTCCCAAGAGATTCCATCTGCTGTCTTTCCTAGGTCAGCCAGGTGACCCTGTGACAGGTGGAAAGCAGGTGTGACACGCAGGTCTTCCCCTCCTGCAGCTGTGCTGGCTGTGACCAGTGACTGCGTTGTCCTTCCAGGTGTTTTTCAACACTTCCCTGAATGACCTTTTCCATGACTGTGCCAGGCACTGAAGCGACACTGACAGGCCTGTAGTCTCCAGGGTCCTCCTTCCCGCGTTTCTTGAAAACAGGGACAATGTTCACCAGCTTCCAGTCAGCTGGGACCTCTCTGGATTCCCAAGCCTGATCAAAAATCATCAGCAGAGCTTTTCTGATGGCATCAGCAGCTCTGTGAGGATTCTGGGATGAATCCCATCAGGCCCCATAGGTTTGCAGGGAGCAGCAGATTCCACCCAAGTTCAAAGTTGATCATTCTGGCAGTCATGGTCCTGCAGCTCAGGGTACTGAGACCCCCTTGGTCCATCATTCATGTTGAAGACTGAGGCAAAGAAAGCATTAAACACCTCTGCCTTGGCCATGCCCCTGTTTGGGAGGTGACCATCCCCATCCTGGCACAGGTATCACTTCTACACTGCCTTTTGCCATTACTATATTTGAAACCTTCTTAGCTTTCCAGCCCCTCTGCTCCAGGCCTGCAGCTCCTGTGGAGCTGTTGTGCCCAAGGGCAGGACCTGGCACTCCACCTGCCTGAAGCCCCTGTGGCCAACCAGGCTGGCACTTTGGCCATGCCCAGCCCGAGGACGGTCAAGGACCACCTCAGGGCCAGGGACAGCACTGCCCATGAACAGCCTGGGAGGGGTGGGCTGCAAAGTGGAGAGGAGGAGCAGTTTCCCAGGCTGCCATCAGTTGTTTCCAGGGGCCACAGGTCCCTGAACAGACCAGACCCTCCCCACACCGGCTGCCCCCTCCCCGAGCACAAAGGCCAAGGCACCAGCTCCGAGAAACTTTGCAGGCAGCTCATCCCTCAAAGCAGGTCCTGCAGGGGCAGGGACAGCCTGAGGGCTGTCAGAGTCCCCCATCATCCTTCCCACCACCTTTCAACCCCAAATCCTGCCACCCCCAGCAAGTGGGGGGAGGTTGGCTGGGGCGGGGGGAGAAGAAACACTCCACAAAAACAGTAATTAAAAAGCAAAGTGTGTGGCCACAGCCGCCGGTTTAACTTAGAAACGCTTCACGTGGCCCAGAGGCTTCCAAAAAACCCCAGAGCTGATGGCCCTCCCCACCCCCACCCCCCCCTCTTAAAATTCCATAAAATCCGAGTTTCACGTTGCCCAAAGTTTCCCTTTTTGCGGTGGTGGTGGTGGCCTTGTTTGTGGGTCACTGTAGGGTTGTGCTTCCCCCCCGGCGCTTCCTCTTTTCCTCCTGGCCCTCGACGTGACCCTGGCACTTCCCCCAGAGCCCAGCACACACCAAGGGACACAGAGAGGTGCCGTGCCAGGCTCCCTTTTCCCGCTTGGGGATGGAGAGGGAAGAGGCCGACAGCTCCTGCACAGGGGGCCCATCGCCCCTCCTGTCTTTGCCACAGCTCCCAGAGTTTGCCCACGGGCACCGGGAAAGGGCCCACTGGAATGGGCAGGAGGCTGAAGAGGCAGCTCAGGAAGCAGCTGCCGCCAGGTGAATCCCAGCTGAGGAGTCAGGGAGAAGCCTCCAGGCGTGTCGAGCCGGGGAGGGGGGCGAATCCCAAGAAACAGAAGAGATGGGGACAAGAGAGGAGGAGGAGGAGCAGGAGCAGTCCGGAATCCACAGTTCACTGCGCCGTGCCGGGGTAGGGGGCTCCTGCAGCGGGCACAGTCCGCTCGGGCCGGTCCGGAGCTTGGCCCCTCTGCCCCCGCAGTCCCTGCCCCTGCTGGGGGGGGGAGGGGGGCACTGTGCCCCTGCTTTGCCCCGTTGCCCCCCACCTTGGCAGCCCTCACATCATGACGTGCCGCCGGCGGTGCAGGGCCAGGTGGTCGGAGCGGGAGAAGCTGCGGTCGCAGTCCGAGCAGCGGAAGGGTTTGATGCCCGTGTGCTTGCGGAAGTGCCGCGTCAGCTCGTCGGAGCGGGCGAAGCGCCAGTCGCAGCCTTCCCACGTGCACTTGTAGGGCTTCTCTCCTGCGTGGGGAGACAGGGAGCACAGGAGGGGTCAGCGCTGGGAGCCCACGTGGGGAAGGGCAACCCCTTGGCACCTCCGCCTGGCACCTCTGAAGAGCCGTCCCGGAGCCCAGGGACAGAGCAGCATGGCCCTTGGATAATCCCGCCCCCAAAAGGGTCAGCTCAGAGCTCAAGTGCCCCAAAGGTACCTAAGGGGGCCATCCTGAGCTCTGGCAGAGGGTGACAGCACCCTGCAGAGCACCCTGTGACCCCAAAGGGCACTTCATAAAAGCTCCACATGGCTCCAAAGGGCACCTTCCAAGAGCCCTCCGTGGCCCCAAAGGGCACCTCACAAGAGCCCCCCTGTGGCCCCCGAGGAAACCCCCCAGCACTGGCTCGGGGTGCCAGCCCCCAAAGGGATTCCCCAGTCTCTGGCAGGAGGTGCCAGCACCCCAAAAGACACCCCTGAGCCCATAAAGAGCCCTTCTGTTTTTTTTTTTTCCCAGGGCCCTGCACCCCCGAAATGCCCTCCCCAAGCCCACAAAGTGTCCCTCCCCAGCTCCGGTGTCACCCCTGAGCCCAGGGATGCCCCACCACCAGCCCAACCCCAGGTGCCCCTCCCCAGCCCAAGGGGCTGATCCTGGCCCCAACCTGTGTGTATCCTCCGGTGGGCTTTGAGGTGGGAGCTCTTGGTGTAGACCTTGTTGCAGCCCTCGAAGTCGCACTGGTGGATGCGCCGCTTCTTCAGGTCGGGGGAGTCAGCCCTGGGCCCCCGCGCCACCGGCCTGCGGGAGGAGGGAGGGCTGGAGCCACGGCCCTGGCACCCCCGGGGGCTCCAGGGGGCACCAGGGGGGCACCCACAGGGAGGGGAGGCACAGACAGGAGGAGACTCACTCTCTCTGGAGGTCCTGGAAAGGGGCTGGGCCGCTCTCTGAGGCGCTGTCCTCGCTGTCGCTGTTCATGTCCATGGGGAACACGGAGCCTGGGTCCATTTTCACAGGTGGGGTCCGGGACAAGAAAGCTGTTGGGATACAAAAGAGGGAAGGGGTGTGAGGCTGCTGAGCACAGAAAAGAGACACCCCCCCCAAAATCGCCCACCCCCACGTCATCAAAAGCACCATCCTCCTGCTCCCGAAAGGGCTTCAAGCACTGTCTATCTCCCCATGGAATCAAATCGAATTGGGCACATGGAAAAGTCCCTCTAGGAGGGAACAAGCCCTTTTGGCTGCCTGGTCCTGCCCAGAGGAGAGCAGATCGTGAGCCTCCATACCAGAGAAGGCGGGAAGCTGGGAATGTCCTGGGAAAGGGGACTGAGGCGGGGCATAGGGAGCAGGTGAACTGAAACCAGAGCTGCTGGCAGCGGGCAGCCAGTGGGAAGGACAGGCAGGCTGCCAGCAGCAGAGGACAGGCAGTGCCATGCCCCTGTGTCCCCACCCTCCCCACGTCCCCTGAGGGGCACAGACCGGGGGCTGAGTGCCCTGGGGGGTTTTGGGTGAAGGTGGCACATGGTGGAAAAATTCGATCCCCCCATCAAGCATGCTGTTGTACAAGGTAGGACAGACGCCCCCCCACGTCCTCCCCAAATTTCAGGTCTCCCCCCCACGCACCCTTACCAGAGCCGGCGTTCTTGCCGTCGCCGCCGATGAGGGGCACGGTGATGGCGGTGACGCCGTCGGTGGGCACTGTGGTGTAGACGACAGGCAGCGACTGCACCACCACGGGGATGGTCTGCAGGTTGCCCATCTTGCTGGGCAGGTTGACGGAGGGGATGGTGTGGATGACGTGCAGGATCTGCTGCCCGCCGCTGCCCTGCGTGGAGGCCAGGATGGAGCCGGGCGACAGCACGGCCGGGATGGCCGAGGTGGAGCTGAGGCCGGAGGGCGGGATGGACACGGTGGCGGGCGCGGGCACCGGCGGCGCCACCAGCACCGGGGATGACTGCACCGAGGCGGGGGGAGGCGGCGGCGCCGCGGCCGCCTTGGACTTGTTGAGGGAGAGGTCGACGGGCTCGGCCTGGGGCTGGCTGCAGTCGCTGGCCAGCAGCTCCTCGGGGGGCTCCGTCTTGATGTCGGCGAGCAGCACGGGCGGGTCGAGGGGGCCCTCGGCCAGCAGCGCCGACGAGCTCATGGCGGGCGTCGCCTTCCCCTGCGGGGAGAGCCGGGACCGTGAGCACGAGGGGACGGCGGGGCGGGACAGGGGGCTGTGTCTTCAGGGGACTCTCACCAACCAATCCACAGGACGGGGATGGTCCGGCCCGGGCCGCCCTCCCCTCCCGTCCTAACCCATCCTATCCTGGCCCTGCCCGCC
>VXAU01000131.1:4776-16071 GCA_013399695.1 Formicarius rufipectus
GGGGGTGGGAACAGCCCTCGGCACCGCGGGGTCGTCAGCCTGGAAACCATGGCCCCCTGTGGGGCCCCTCATCGATCCCCTCATCGCTCTCCCTTTATTGATCTCAGCCATTGATCTCACTCGTTGATCTTGCATATTGATCCCCCTTTGCTGATCCCCCTTCCCTGACCCCCCTCTGCAATACCCTTCATTGATCCCCTGTGATCTCATTTCTTGGTCTCAGTCATTGATCTCGCTTATTGATTCCCCTTATTGATCCCCTCACTGATGCCCCTCCCTGATCCCTCTCCATGACCCCCCTCTGTGTTCCCCTTCCCTTACCCCTCTCCACAATCCTCCTCGTTGATCCCATCATTGATCCACCTCATTGATCCCTTCACCGATCCCCTTATTGATTCCGCTCACTGAGTCTCCCTGTGCCCTCCAAGGGGCAGAGGGAAGAAGGGGCGGCTCCTGCACTCCCAGAATTGGGAATGATGGCACAGGGACATTATCCAAAGGGTGCCCAGCCAGGGATTCACCAGCAGAGCCCTGGAAAAGCAGCTGGGAGGGTAGAGATCCCGAGAGCAGGAATGTGGAACCCCCAACTGGGAAGAAATGGGAGCCGAGGAATGAAGAGGAGGAGAGTGGGAGCTGCTCCCACCCTGGGAGCTCCTCCAGCTTCCATGGATATTCCTTGGGATCCAACCCCTCCTCCAGGAGCTGGTGCAGGGTCGGGATCTGCCATTCCTGGGCATTTCCATTGCCGGGTGGGAGTGCCAGCCCTTGCGTGGAAAAAGGGAGGATCCTTCCCAAGGGAGAGGATTTGTGTAGAGCTGGTGCCCTGCACATGGAAAAGCTGCTGCAATGGGAAGCTGAAGGAGGGAAAACCATCCCTGTGACCCCTGGAGAACCCACAAGGATGGAGAAGATCCAACTTTCCAACAGGAAAAGCCTCTGGTTGGACTTGGATGGATCCTCAACCCCTCAGGATGCCCCAGCAGCAAATTAAGGATGTCACACACTCCCTAAAACTGGAGCGGGTCCTTTTCCCAGTCCCTTCCTGAGGCTGTGGGAGCCACAGCTCAGCAGGAGCATCCCCTGGGATGGGAATGCTGCTCCTGAGCCCACGAGGTTTCCATAGATAATTTTCCCACCACAATCCCTCATTCTTGACGGCCCCAGGAAGGATCGAGCATTGTCCTCCCTGCAGCCCCTCCCGCTCCTGAGGATTTAGCCGGGAATTCGGGCGGGCGGGGTTGACTGGGATGGCAACAGCACCACCTGCTGCTGCGGGGAACAGGGGAGAGCTGTTTTTTGGGGGAATGAGGGGCTCAGGATCCATGAAAATTCCCTGCAGAACCGGATGCACGAGTCCCTGCACCTATTCAACAGTATATGCAACCACAAGTTCTTCGCAGCCACCTCCATCATCCTCTTCCTCAACAAGAAAGACCTTTTCGAGGAGAAGATCAAGAAAGTCCATCTCAGCATCTGCTTTCCAGAGTACGATGGTGAGTCCAAAGCATTCCTGGCATTTCACCCTCCTGGAGACCTCCCAGAGACTGGTCTGGAGGGGAGTGGGAGGGGATGAGGATGAGCAGAGCTGATTCCATCCCAAAAATAGCGCTGGGGAGCAATGAGGGTGACAATGAGGATAATCAGAGTCAGTTCCATCCCAAAAAATGGGATGAGAAGGAGATGAGGCTGAGCAGAGACAGCTCCATCCCAAAGAAAGGTCTGGGGAAAGGGATGTGGATGGTCAGAGTTGGCTCCATCCCAAAAATAAGACTGGGAAGGAGAGGAGGATGAAGGCGAGGATGATGAGAGAGTTCCATCCCAGGAAAAGCTCTGAAGGTGAGCAGAGCTGGCTCATCCTCAGAAAGTGCTGTGGAAGGGGGATGAGGAAAATCAGAGAGCACTCCATCCCAAAACTAGGACTGGGAAGGGGATGAAGATGAGGGTGAGGATGGGCAGAGGCAGCTCCATCCCAAAAAAAGGATGAGGGAGGGGATGAGGATGACAATGAGGATGAAGATTAGGATGAGCAGAACCACCTCCATCCCACTCCATAGGGTGCTGAGTCCAATCCCTGCAGGCTGGAGGAGTGATGTGGCCTTGGGAAGGTGTTTGGAAGGATCAAAATGGGATAAATCCAAGTTCTCTCAAGCCTTTAGCGGGCGTGGCCACCCCCCCAGCCCTCCCCCAGAGCTCATCCCACGGGAGAAGCTCGGAAACATCCCCTCCCTCCTCGCACAGGTCCCAACACATTCGAGGACGCTGGGAATTACATCAAGACCCAGTTCCTGGACCTGAACATGAGGAAGGACGTGAAGGAGATCTACAGCCACATGACCTGTGCCACAGACACCCAGAACGTCAAGTTCGTCTTCGATGCCGTCACGGATGTGATCATCAAGGAGAACCTCAAGGACTGCGGCCTCTTCTGAGCCCCGGGAAGGTACGGGGGGCTGGAGCAGGAAAACTGGGAATGGGAAACCTTGGAAAGGCAGGGAAAGGGATGGGAAGGGGGGATGAGTAGAGGAGGGGCCGCCCCAAAAGAGGTTGGGGCAGGGGATGAGGAAGAGCAGAGAAGGTGTCAGCCCATAAAGAGGTTGGAGAAGGGGAGGAGGATGGCCATCCCAAAAAAGGGCTGGGAAAGGAAGAGACAGGGATGAGGATGAGCAGAGCTGGATCCGTCCCACAGAATCCCAGAGGCATTGAGGTTGGAAGAGACCTCTGAGGTCACGGAACCCACCCTGTGCCCAATGCCCACCTTGTCCCTCAGGCCAGAGCAGTGAGTGCCATGTCCAGTCCTGCCTTGGGCACCTCCAGGGATGGGGACTCCAAACCTCCCTGGGCAGCCCCTTCCAGGGCCTGACTAACCTTTCCATGGGGAAATTCCTCCTGATGTCCCACCTGCCCCCCCCGGCACAGCCTGAGGCCATTCCCTCTCACCCATCCCCACCATCCTGTCAGGGAATCCTGGAGATGCAGAAGGTCCCTCCTGAGCCTCCTTTTCTCCAGGCTGGCCCCCCCCAGCTCCCTCAGCTTTTCCTGCTGCTCCAGCCCCTTTCCAGCTCCCTTTCCTTTCCTGGACATGCTCCAGCCCCTCCATGTCCCTCCTGGACTGAGTGACCAGAGCTGGTGTAACCCTGACACCCTCAAGGTGTGACCCACCCAGTGGGGGCGTGGGACAATCCCAGCTCTGGTCCTGTTGCCATTCCCGGTCCAGGCTGGGTGCCCTTGGCCTTCTGGCACACCTGGGCTCATGGTCAGCTGCTCCAGGATCCTTCATCCTCATCCTCACAGAGGGGAAGGCAAAGGGTGGGATGTGGGATTCTCCATCCTCATCATCGCAGGGAGGAGGGCAAAGGGTGGGGGATGCTCCATCCTGATCTTCATAGGGATGAAGACAAAGGGTGGGATGTGGGATTCTCCATCCTCATCCCCCCCAGGGATGAAGGCCAAGGTGTCCTTGTCCCTGGATTTCCCCTTCTCCTGGGTGTGTTTAACTGCCTGTTCTCTCTCCTTCCCAGAAGAGGAAAACATTCCCATCTCTCCGTTCTGCTGAGCAGAGCCAGAGGAAGATCCGCCCCCACATCCCTCGCTCCCACTTTTTCTATGGCCGCCCCAAATCCACCTCCTTTTCCCCCAAACTAGGAAGGGGCTGAACTCAACTTCCTGCTCCCCTGCGTGGCCATTTCCTCTTTTTTTCTGTTTTCCAAGGAAAAATCCCCGTTCTCAGCGTTTCACGGGAGGTTTGACACCATGACACAGCCAGGAATAGGAATATTGAGGGAATTTGGGAGGTAGGGGTGGGAACTCCTCCCCTGGCCATCCCTGCACAGCCCATTCCTGCCACTGGATCGGGGCTGGATTTATCCAAGCTGGAATTTCTAGAGGAGGTGGAGGCTGAGTTACCTTCCAGTGGCTCCTGGGAATCAACCCCAGCCCTCTGGCAGAAGAAATCAGGGATTTGTGGTGTTGTTTGGAGCCCTAAAAAGGTGGGAATTTCTCAGGCAGGAAGGGCTGGGGGAGGTAATCCCAATTCCAGCCTGGGAATGGGCTGGATAAAGAGGAAATGGTTACTGGGAACATTTTCATTCTGCTGGTTAGAGCTGCATTTGCTCTGTTTGTAAATAATCCGTAGGTGATCCCTGTATCCATCCCTTCCCGCAGAGACTCCCGTTCCAGCTTCACTTAAGTAGGAAAACACAATAAAGGAATACGCATGATGTGGGTGTCCTTCCTTCCCGCTGCTTCCCAGACCTGAGAGAGGGATATTTCCCAGCTCTGCATCCATTCCAGGGTTTATGGAGCTTCTGGATCACCCTGGGATTGGGAGCTGCTTGGATGGGCATTACCAAAACATCCCAAAAAATTCCTGGGGCAGATGAAGCTCCTGGGTTTAAAAATGGGCCACTCCATGGAGTGAAGGTTCCAGGAAGGGAATTTTGGGACAGCCAGAGCTCCAGAGAGTTTGGAAAAGATTCCAGAAGAGGGAAACACTTCCTGGAGCTCCCACAATGAATTTATCCTGGAATTCTGAGCAAGTGTCCTCAGAAAGGTCCCACCTCCATCCCACAGCAGCATCCAGGGCAGAATTCCCACTGGGATCTCAGCAGGCAGATTTAGGCTGTAGACAGTAAATCCACCTGCCAATAATCCCACGGACAACAGGATTCCTGAGATGTTCCAGCTCCCAAGCCTCTGGAAGCAGCACAACAGTGGTGGCTGATGGAGCACAGGGAACCTCCCAGTGCCAATAATTCCACCCCAATCCCATCAAAGAGCACAAGGAACTTCCCTGTTCCTGACAATTCCACCCCATTCCCACCAAACTCTTCCCACACTTCTCTGGCAAAGCAGAAAAAAATGGGAGAACTCCTGGAAAAAGGAAGAAACAGGAGCAAAGGCCTTTACTCACCATTTTAATAACTGCCAACAGGTCTAACAGATCCAACTGTACATCGACAGGTCCTGGAAAAGGGGCTGGATGCAAACATGGATCAAGAAAGGAATGCACAGAGTGGGCAGGGAAAAGTGGGATTTGGCACCACATGGACAAAGGAAAGGCATGCTCAGGAAAAGCAGGACTGGGAGGGCCTTGGGAAAGGCAGGACAGGAGAATCCACCCCTCTCATCCCAAAAAACACATGGGAATTGGTGGTTTGGGAGTTTGGGAGCAGCACTTTCCCAGCCAGGCCAGGCTCAGCTTATCTTTCCAGCTGGGAATACTGAGCATAAAACTGGGATTAACCTCCACAAACCGAGCCTAACCCCTCCTTATCCTGCTGCTTTTCCAAAGCCTGACGGGGGTGGGATGGGAACAAGTCACACATGGAAAAGCTCGGAGGAGCCATGGAAACGAGAAATCCTGACCATCCCAAGTGGCAAAGGGCGGGAATTCCCGCCGGGAGGAATGTTTGCCACAGGATCTCTGTGTGCATAGTTGAGTGGTGCTTTTGGTTGGGTTTATTCCCATTGTTCCCAAAACCAGGTTTGAAGGAACGAAGTTCCGGAAAAGGGACAGTTTTCTGCTGGGAAAACAACCCAAAAGAACCGTAAAAACAGAGGAATGGGGGTTGGATAAAGGAGGAGAGAAAGCTACATATCCAAGGGCTGGGATCCAGCTGGACTAAGGCTGGAATCCAGTAGGAATGGGGCTGGAATCCAGATGGAGTCTGGCTGGAATTCGGCTGGAATCTGGCTGGAATTCAGCTGGAATCTTTACTGAATTGTGCTGGAATCCAGTTGGAACTGGGCTGGAATCCAAAGGCTGGAATCTTGATGGAATTGGGCTGGAATCTTGATGAAATAGGGCTGGAATCCAGTTGGAATCAGGCTGGAATCCAGCTGGAACTGGGGTGGAATCTCTGGAGAACTGGGCAGGAATCCAGCTGGAATCTGTCTGGAATCTCTGGAGAACTGGGCTGGAACCAGGCTAGAATCCTGCTGGAATCTCTGCAGAACTACACTGGAATCCAGCTGGAATCTTGCTGGAATCTCTGCAGAACTGTGTTGGAATCATACTGGAATCCTGCTGGAATCTCTGGAGAACTGGGCTGGAATCCAGCTGGAATCTTGCTGGAATTCCTGGAGAACCTCACTGAAATCTGGCTGCAACCCTCTCCCAATCCCGCCAAAATCCACGATGATCCCTCCATCCACCACCAGCAGAAGCCCATCCCCAAAATCCCGGCATTCCCAGGCTGCTCCGGCGGGAGCGGCCCCTCAGTAGAGGCCGCACTCCTTGAGGTTGTTCTTGATGATGACGTCGGTGACGGCGTCGAAGACGAACTGCACGTTGCGCGTGTCGGTGGCGCACGTGAAGTGCGTGTAGATCTCCTTCGTGTCCCGCCGCCGGTTCAGCTCCTCGAACTGGCACTGGATGTAGGCGGCCGCCTCCTCATACGTGTTGGAACCTGGAAAGGGCCAAATCCCGGGATCGGCCAGTTAGAGGGGAGGGGAGGGGGGAATGGGCGCTGGGAACGCGGGGGAGAACAGGGATGAATTACGGGGTTGTGGAATGGGATGGGAATCTGAAGTCATCGCATGGTTGGGTTGGAAGGATCTCAAAAGAGTGACAAATTGTGGAATCATGGGATGGTTGGATTGGAAGAGAAAATCGTGGAATGGTTGGGTTGGAAGGGAAAATAAGGGGATTGGAAGGGACTCTGAAATCATGGGATAGTTGGGTTGGAAAGGTCTTAAAGGAAAAGTGGGACAAATCATAGAATCATGGAATGGCTGAGTTGGAAGGGACACGAAAATCATGGGATGCTTTGAGTTGGATGGGACTCCAAAGTCATGGAATGGTTGGATTGGAAGAGTCTTACAGGAAAAGACATAAATTATGGAATCATGGGATGGTTGGGTTGGAAGATCCTAAAAGAGTGACAAATCATGTGATCAACAAATGGTTTGGGTTGGAAGAGACCAGAAGAGAATAGGAATCTGACTCCCAGCCTCTAAAATTTCAATGGAAATCTTGTCCTAGCAAAGTGTGGAAAACTGGGATTGACCCTGATCTGCTGGAGAGCAACACTTGGGCTTCATATCCCAGGGACAGACAAAGGTCATTCCCAAAGTTCTTCCAAGGAAATGGGCCCAGGGGACAGAGGGGAGGAGGTGGGGGAAAATGAGCAAATCCCAGAGGAGCTTATCTCTGTTCCGGGCCCTCCGGCTCCCGCCCACCTGTGTACTCCGGGTAGCAGATGGTCAGGGGGCTCTTCCGGATCTTCTCCTCAAACAGGTCCTTCTTGTTGAGGAAGAGGATGATGGAGGTGTCTGTGAACCACTTGTTGTTGCAGATGCTGTCGAAGAGCTTCATGCTCTCGTGCATCCGGTTCTGGAACAGGATCGGACACGGCATGGAATGGGATGGGGGACAGGCCACACCCAGCACTGGAGTGTCCCTGCCACATCCTGCCACTGCTCCAGAAGGGGCACAGGGGACGTGGACAGCATCCTGTTCCTCCCTGGAATGACCCACATCTAAGGAACAGGCTGAGGACACCTCAAGGCCCCTCCCTGGATCTGGGAAAACCTCCTGTAGGGGCCTATTTATCACTTTGAAGGGGAGATTCCATGAGTTGATCCAAGGAATGCTTGTCCTCCTTGGACAATTTGGAGTCTGCACTTGGACTGACCCCATGGAAAGGGACCTGGAGCAGTTCCAAAAGGAGTGACCCCATGAAAGGGACATGGAGCAGGTCCTGAGGGACATTCCCAGTATGGGAAGGGGCTGCACTTGCTCCCAGCCCCCAATTCCCCAATCCCAAATCC
Organism: Formicarius rufipectus; assembly: GCA_013399695.1. NCBI lineage: Eukaryota > Metazoa > Chordata > Aves > Passeriformes > Formicariidae > Formicarius > Formicarius rufipectus. The sequence continues at coordinate 12,547 of VXAU01000131.1, forward strand.
CCCAATCCCCAAACTCCCACTCCCTCAATTTGCCAATCCCCAGCCCCTCAATCCAATCCCCCATCCCTCAATTCCCAATCACAAATCCCCAATTTCCCAATCCCCCATCCGCCACTCCTCAATCCCCTAACCCCCATCCCTCAGTCCCCAATCCCATTCCCGATCCCGCACCATCTCCTCATCCTCGGCGAGCACGAGGTCGTAGTCACTGAGGGCCACGCAGAAGATGATGGCCGTGACCCCCTCGAAGCAGTGGATCCACTTTTTCCGCTCCGACCTCTGGCCTCCCACGTCAAACATCCTGGGAAAAGCCAGAAGAGCAGCTCAGGAGCTGGGAAACCCCCCCCAACCCATGGCATTCCCAGGTTTGGCAACACGTGGGGTTTGGGGAGAATGAGGCGCAACTTCCCTTGGACAAAGGATGTGAAAGGAAAATTCCCTGATTTTTAGGAGGACAAAGGGAATGGCTTCCCACTGCACGGGTTAGGTGGGATTTTGGGAAGGAATTCTTCCTTGGAAGGGTGGGGAGGGGCTGGGATGGAATTCCCAGAGGATGATGCCCCATCCCTGAAAGCATCCAAGGTTTGGTTGGAGTGACCTGGGATAGTGGGAGGTGTCCCATCCCAGGGCACCGGATGAGCTTTAAGGTCCCTTCCCACCCAAACACTCCTGGGATTCCATGATTCTGGAGCCCCTCTGGTCTGGAGCCAGGCTGGAGAGCTAGGAAAGTTCACCTGGAGAAGGGAAGGCTCCAGGGAGACCTGAGAGCCCCTTCCAGAGCCTAAAGGGGCTCCAGGAGAGCTGGAGAGGGACTGGGGACAAGGGATGGGGGGACAGGACATAGGGAATGGCTTCCCAGTGCCAGAGGGTGAGATGGGATATTGGGAAGGAATTCTGGGCTGTGAGGGTGGGGAGGGGCTGGGATGGAATTCTCAGAGGATTTGCCATCCCTGGAAGTGTCCAAGGCCAGGCTGGATAAACTTGGAGCAACCTGGGATAGTGGGACGTGGAATGGGATGGGATTCATTTCCTCTTCCAACACAAACCATTCCATGATCCTTCAGAGCCACTCAGGGCTGGGAGTCACAGTCCAGAGCTCCTGATCTGCCAGGACACATGGATTGTGTTCCCACTTCCTGTTCACAGGCAGAACTCCCAAATCCTTCTCCCAGCAACTCCAGGAACCCAAGTTATCGGGAATGCAGTCCCTGTGAGCTCCTACTGGGAGGCAGGAGGAGCAGATCACAGAATTCCTGCATAAATTGGATTCATTTCCAATTAAAAGGAAATGTGTGGGCAGTTCCAACTCCCTGCTCTCCTGAGTATTTCCAGGAGAGCCCGGGATGGACTGGGAAGTAACAAAATCCAATTAAATCACATCCTAGTTATTGATTTGCTCCCACAAGGAACTGTCCAGGGTGGGACTTGATGATTCCACACAAACCCCATGCTCCAGAGGGAAAGATGGAAATCTCTGGGAGATTACAGGAGATTCTCCAAGGTGGAATCCCTGGCGAGATCCTAAGGGAGGAACATCCCTGAGAACTCTGCCCATCCCAATTCCAGTCCCTCCATTTTCGGTGTCTGATATGGAATATCAGGGCAGAGTTCCATGTTTTTCCATGGATTAATGACCCCTTTGAGGAGAAAACCCCTCTGAGACATGTCCATGGCCCCGGTGGGATTGGGAAGGAGACTTTTCCTTCCATTCCAAAGGAACATCTAACCCCCACCAGTTGTGAGGGGGTTTGGAAGCACCTCAAGCTGCAGCTGGAGCTGCTCCTCCAGATCCATCCCATGGGAAGTTATTCCCTGGATTAACCAGGAGCTGTGGAAACACCTCAGGATGTGAAGATTTGGGGCATTTTTGGTAAAATTCAGAGGATAAAAAGCTGCTGTTCTCAAAAAAAATGTGCAGAGGCTTCCTCCTCCAGGGAATGCTCTGAGGGCTGGAGCTGGGAATGCTCACCTGGAGAAAGGAAGGCTCCAGGGAAACCTGAGAGACCCTTCCAGAGCCTAAAGGGGCTCCAGGAGAGCTCGAGAAAGACTTGAGACAATGGATGGAGGGCCAGGAAACAGAATGGCTTCCCACTGCCAGAGGGCAGGGAGAGGTGGGATATTGGGAATAATTCTTCCCTTTCAGGGTGGGGAGGAGCTGGGATGGAATTCCCAGGGGATGCCCCATCCTTGCAAGTGTCCAAGGCCAGGTTGGAGTGACCTGGAATAGTGGGAGGTGTCCCTGCCCAGGCAAGGGGTGGGATGGTCTTTAAGGTCCCTCTCAACCCAAACCAGTCCGGAATTCCATTAAAACACTGGGATTTCATACCAAACTCTTCCAAACACAAGCTCTATTGAAAGGCTTTTTTAGGGACAGGAGTGGGAAAGGCTCTAAACCATCAGCACAAACAGGGAAAACCAGGCTGTCCTATATCCACAAACACCACAGGGATTCCCTGGGATCCCAAGCAAGGACTTCCTAAGCAGCAGAAAGGGTGGGAGAGAGGGATTCAGCCTGAGCTCTGGGATTAGAGGGAGTTAGTGCCACGAGAAGGAGCAACATGGATCTGGAGCCTGGATGTGGGAAGAGGGGACAGGAGAGTCCCGTTCCCGCAGTGCCAGGCTGGAATTCCGGAGGAACACATGGACAACACCATGCACCATGAGAGGGTTTAAAATCAGGCTCAAACTCCACTCAGCACCCTTTTAGTCTGGACTTTTGGGATTGGGGCTGGAAAAGGAGCAGGCAGGTACCTGTGAGTGTGATCCCAAGAAAAAAGCAGCTGGAAAGAACAGAAGAAGGGAAATCAAATCAAGCCCTTCCCAGAGAAGAGGAGTTAAACTGGGAGCAGGGATCGTCCAGGAAAAAGTGTGGGATGCAAAGATGGGTTGGGCCTTGCACTCCCTGGAAATGCAGGTCCTGGAAGGTGAAAGGAGTCTTTACAATTACCATGGTTTCATCCCAGGAAGAGAGAGTTAAACTGGGATTATGGACTGTCCAGGAGCAGGTGTGGGATACAGGGATGGGCTGGGCCTTGCACTCCCTGGAAATGCAGGCCTAGAAGGTGAGAGGAGACTCCACAATTCCCGTGGTTTCATCCCAGGGAAGGGGAGCTAAACCAAGATTGGAGATTATTTGGGAAAGTACCACCACTTGGGATGGGCTGGCATGTCCAATCTCTGGAAACGCAGGTCCTGGAAGGTGAAAGGAGTCTCCACAATTCCTGTGGTTTTCATCCCAGGGAAGGAAGTTAAACCAGGATCAGAGATATTCCAGGCATGGCCTGGAATGGCACTCACTTGAAGTACAGGTCCTTGAAGGTGAAATGTGTCTCCACGATGCCCGTGGTTTTCACCCTGGTCCGCAGCACGTCCTGCTGGCTCGGGATGTAGCTCTGCTGGGAGATCCGCTCCAGGTCGTTCAGGTAACTGTTCCGGGCACAGCATGGCGGGTGAGAGCACAGCTGGCACCGGCACCGCCCGGGGAGACGGGGGCATCTCGGTGCCAGGGGGGGACATCCCTGTGCC
>VXAU01000132.1:0-164607 GCA_013399695.1 Formicarius rufipectus
TTTTTTTTTTCCTTTCCCCTCTCTTCTTTTTTTACTGTCTGAACATGTGGAGGTATAAGCAGATAGTTCTATATGTTTGATTAATTTAGTAAGGGCACTGTTATGTGTTTGTTGTAAAAAATAAAGTCATTTAATTTTTGAATTGGAATGTGCTTCTGTTTGGGTTTTGTTTGCCATAGTGTTATCCTTCAAGTAGCATTATCCATGGATTAACTCATATTTACCTTAGTTTGAATGAAACAGGTATGGGGAAGGAATGGAAGTGACTGCAGTGTGTGATGTGCAGAGGATCAGCAGAACTGGTCTGTGAGCAGCCCAGGTGGGGCAGTGGGGAAGGCTGGAGAACTTCCATTTGGCTGAGAGCAGAGCTGCCCCCTCTGTCTTGGGTAGGGCTCTGGTAGCCTTCATTAAGAACTTCCATTAATAACTTTCACTAATTGATGCCGGCAAGAAAGCCAAGGCCTCCAGAAGGCAGCACCGTTGCTGTTGAGCTGGACTTTCCCTCTTGAAAATCCACCAGCCTGCATGTCCCATCTGTCTGTACTGGAACCAAAGCAGGAGCCAAAATAACTGTGCTCTTCCACAACTCAGGTGCCTTCAGGTAGGTCTGTGCCTCTGCAGATCTGGTAACTGCCCTGTGCTGCCAAGTGAGGGAGGTGGAAAAGGATTTGGTGGGGGCCTGTCAGGCACATCTGTACCTGTGCTTCCCTTTCTAAGGGAGACGGGCTTGGGTGGAAACGTATGTGAAAGCCATCGGGGCCTGCAGAGACGGCTGGCAAGAGGCGGTAAATCCCTGGGGTAGAATCCCTGATCCCTGCACTGCCGTGGAACAAGCTGTGCCCCCAAATATGCCCCCCAGCTGTGGGCAGCCTGTCCTGGCAGCCGTCACCTGGGCATGGTGCAAACACGGGTACTGATGGGGTCACCTGTAGGGATCCCACAGCTCCGGGCCCGCAGCAGTGGGGCGTGGGATGGGAGGGCAGAGTATCCTCCCTGGCCAAGTTAGAGGTGTGGGCTGTGCACGTCCTGTGTAGGATATGCAGGTCCTGCGTAGGCTCTGAGGGTCCCGAGTGGGCTCTGCAGACCTGCTGTGAGCTCTGCAGGTCCCGTGTGGGGTGTGCGGGTCCCGTATGGGCTCTTCGGACCCGATGTGGGTTCTGAAGCTTCCGTGTGGGCTCTCAGGGCACGGTGCCGTGTGTGCGGGTCCCGTGTGAGCTCTCAGGGCACGGTGCGGTGTGTGCGGGTCCCGTGTAAGTTCTCAGGGCACGGTGCGGTGTGTGCAGGTCCCATGTGAGCTCTCAAGGCACGGTGCGGTGTGTGCGGGTCCCGTGTGGGCTCTGCGGTGCCGTGAGGGGCGGCGGGCGGCGCGAGGCCCCCAGCGGCAGGGCTGCCCCGCTCCCGCCGGCCAGTTTCCTCGCCGTCCCGCGCAGGCGATCGCCACGGGCACCTTTCCCGGGCGCAGCGCGGAGCCGCCGGAAGGGGCCCTCGGCGGCACTTCCGGGCCGGGCGGCGGCGGCNTTGAAGCGCCGCCCCCGTGTCTCGCCGGAGCCTCAGAAGGGCTCCGATGCCCGTGTGGGTCCCGGGCGGCGGGAGGGGGGTCCGTTTTTCGGGGAGCACCGAGTGGGAGGGCTGGGACCGGAGGGCTGTCCGGGGCTGCCCGTGGTGCTGCAGGGACTGAGAGGGAAAGAGGAAGGACTTCGGAGGAGTTCAGGAGTGCCAAATGTCTGGCGGAGGGAATGTCAGCCCGGAGAGGCCGGGATAGTGAAGCGCGTGAGGAAGTAGGTGTTGTTCGCTGTGGATGTGCTGAGAGCCCGAGAGGGTCAGAAAACACGGGGGATGGTTCCGAAAATGCTCAGGGCAGAAATCAACGTGTGTATGGAGGGAAGCACTGCAGAGGAAAACAGTCCCCAAGTGTCTTTCTCTGTTTGAACGCTTTGTTTCGTTTAACTCTTAAGTGATGGGAAGTAGGAATTTATTTCAGAGAGGTTTTAAAAAGGTAAAAATGGCGTGTTGGAGCAAGGGGTGTAGGGGGTATGTAGGAGTGAGATTGCTTCCTCCCGATAGATCAGCTAAATGCAGGGGAGTATTTAAAATAAAAATAATGTAAAAAAAATAACAAATAACAGTAAACCTCCCCCCTCCCCCCCCCCCACCTAAAAACCCAAAGCAAACGTTTGGAGTAGAGTTGCAGAAAACAGCTGGAAGGAGCAGTGGGATGTTGAACTTGCCTTCATTGTCCAGGAGCCACCTCTGTGCTCCTTGGGTTGTTGTTACTGGTGGATGTGTGTCTGACCTGGTTTGTAAGAGATCTCAGATAATTGAGGCTTTGTGACCTCGTTGGGCAAAGTGCACAACTGTGTTAGTGTTAGAGAACTTTTCCTGTCATGATGCCTTATTCTTTGAAGCTTCACTAGAGCTTGATCTTGCTAGTCCTGTTCATATCTGAGACTTTCTTGGAGCTGCCCTGTACCTGGACTCTGCACCCTTCCCAGGTTTCCACAGGCCTAGCAGTTACAAGGCTCCAGTGGCTGGTTGGCAGAATTCCCTGTTCTTCCCGCCCAGCTCTGAACAACTGGGTTTGCTCGTGACTCTCACAAGGTGGTGCCCAGCACTGGACACAGGGGCTGGCCAGCCATGTGGTGCCAAGGCAGGGGGAAGGTGCCTCGTGGATCTGCCAAGAACTGCTCTCACACATCTTGTGTGAGGGTTGGGTTCCCCTTCTCCCACTGCAGCCAAATGATATTATTGGTCATGTTTCATGTTAACCCTCTCTGCTGTTCAGATTCTGTATTTCTACATTTTAGTTTGGACCTGCACATGCTCATTTTAGGTTTGTTAAGATCTTTGGAAAATCCAGTTCCACCCATGGCCATCCAGTTTCATGTCCTGGATTTAAAAAGGTCCTCAAGCTGTACAACAGATGAAGGATTTAAAGCCCTGAATTGGGTTGGACTTTGGTCAGATCCTATTCTAACCCTTCCTGTTGCATCCTTGCAGTCTGACAATGAAACTGCCTGGAACCATTCTTCAGATTAAGCTCCCCCAGTATCTGTGAACCTCTCAGTCATGTCAATTAAACAATATTTCTGTAGCTGTTTGTACAAATGTTCTGGGACAGCATCAGCAGTCTTGCTAAAGCTGTGAGGTGTGACATCTCTCACCCATGAGGCCAATTTCCTTGGCATAAAAAAATTCCCAGAGTTCTTGTCTAATAGGTTTTCCTCTAAGGAGGATTCTCTTTTATAAATAATGTACTTTTTCAGTTATAAATTCAGAACTGTTTTGCATCATTTTAATGCAAACTTGAATCTGATCTCTGAAGATTTAAAACCAGCATTCCAGAGACAACCTTCTTTCCTGTTCTGTTGGTTTTGAACTAAATAATAAACTCACTTTTGATGCAGAGAGTCCAAAACTAACTATAGTCTTGCTTTGCAGCTGGAATTATCTCTCTTCTGGATGAAGAAGAGCCACAGCTCAAGGTAAGCTCTTACATCTGAGAGCAAACAACAGCAAATGCATCATGTTGAGAGCTTAAATCTGAAAAGGAGTGGGTCTCAATAATTGATGGTTAGACAGCAACAGGTGGGCACCAAATTGCATCTATGCTGAAAGCTGAAAGAAAGGGCTTAAATAACATGATATCAGGTGGGAAATTTCTGTGTTTTGAACATGGATCAAACTGGAGCTTCAAATGCAAAAATCTGTTCATCAGAGCTCCCAGCTCTCTGATGGTAATGGGGCTTTGTTACTTAAAATTGTTCCAGAAACTGCATTTAGACAAGGTGAAATTCAAAGTTGAAGAACATCTTGAGTTTTTAGCATTGTTTAAGCAATGTAGAACAAAATCACAGTAAAGTTTTCACTTGGAAAAACAAATCGTAGTAATAGTATGAAAAGAAAACAGCAACACAAACTTTACAGAGTGCATGAATCCATAGAACACCAAGCCCTCAGAGTGGTGTTGGGTTGATGGTTATTGGTTACTTGAACAATTAAGGTGACCCCTTTTTGAGGGGAAGGTGCACCTTGTAATGTTGCTAATCCTCTAAAAGTTTTTGTTGAATACAGACATAGGTAATGCTGGATCTGAATGAGCCCAGCTTTTGTTGTGCAGTGATTACAAGTGGGCTGATTCCAGTCTGGATACTGTTTACATGCTAAAGTACTGTGTCCATATGAATAAATAGGATTGGCTGGCATAGACCACAGGCCGATTCTGTGTGCTACACAAAAGTTGTCACAAAGACTTTGAAAACTTTGTATTTGAAGGAATTTCACCTATCAGTCACTTCAGGCAGTCATTCATCACAGAGAGGCCATGGAATGTTGCTTAACTTACCTGTTAAGTAACAGCCCTTTTTATGCAAAGGACTTGCAAAGATTAGTGAGTGCTTGCAAAAATATTTTAAAATAGAATTTTCTGCTGAAATGGGTCAGTATTTATGATATCCATCTCAGGGAGTACTTTATTTTTACTGGGGAAAGGTGGTAAATGCTTTTTTAATGTAATAAAACTTTTTTTTTTTTTGGTAGGAGTTTGCTCTTCACAAGTTGAATGCTGTTGTCAATGACTTTTGGGCAGAGATCTCTGAGTCGGTGGACAAAATGTAAGAGAAGACACTTCAGGGTGTGCTGCTTTAAAAAAACATGAGATATGAAACGGGTGTGGTTCTGGTTGCTTGACATTGGCTAGTACAGCATCTAGCTCTGTGTTTCCTGGAAACCACTAATGTGTGTGGATGTGGGGTTGGAGCCGTAGTCCCAAAGATGGAAGTTCAGTCAAGCTTGTACTTGTGTCCTGTGGCCTTAAAGAGATCTGAGCACACGGAGTTGACGTTCCTCTCTCTCCTCTCTGCAGTGAAGTTCTCTATGAAGATGAGGGCTTCCGGAGCCGCCAGTTTGCTGCTCTTGTTGCTTCTAAGGTGTTTTACCACCTTGGAGCTTTTGAGGAGTCTCTGAACTATGCCCTGGGAGCAGGTGACCTCTTCAATGTCAACGACAACTCGGAGTACGTGGAGACGATCATTGGTGAGCAACTGTTGCCACGAAAGAAAAGCTCTTGCATTGTCAAAGCTACTGTAACTCTGAGATTTTACTTGATTTAGCTGCTTTTCTCTGTATTCCTTTTGCTGTCCTCGTGTTCATTTAAATTGCTGCTGCAGCTAATTTTATCCAGTTTGTTTCTTTCTCCTGCTTTGGGATTCTGTAATGGAACTGACTTAGGAGTTCTAGAATTTCTTTCCTATTCTTGACCCTTGCTCTATAGCAAGTTCCTAATAGAAAAATTTCTTTGGTTGTTTATTGTCTTTTCTCTCATTCGTGTGCTGATGTTATCAATTTCAGCATAACGTTGGAAATAATTGACTAGTAGGCATAGCTGCACATCTAACTGAGGGGTACAATTGTTTTTGTCCACCCTTGACAAGACAGCAAGTCAGCTCTTGAGGACATGTATAATTTGAATGCCTGTTAAAAGTCTTGTGTCCTCGTGCCACTTGCACAGGATTTGATGGACCAGGGCTGACTCTCAGTCTCCTCAGCTGGTGCTTACAGTGGAGTTGGGAAGTCTGCTGTTGCTGCTTCCTCATTTAAGGTATCATGACACTTAGACAAAAGTCATATCCTTGGTTTAATTTTTAAAATATCTACTTGATTTCAGCACTAAAATCAGCATTTGTTGGGAATTAAAGAAATATTCTCCACTACTCTCTGTATATGATTACACAGATAGTTCTTGTGCCCATGTTTCCCATATGCTGTATTTGGTGGTAGAATATGTAAAAAGCTTCACCTGTAAAAAACTGCAAAACTTTAGGAAGTTGACTTTCCCCTTGCTATTTGTCCATTATCTCTTCAGCAAAATGTATCGACCACTACACCAAGCAGTGTGTGGAGAACGCGGAGCTGCCGGAAGGGGAGAAGAAACCTGTGGATGAGAGGCTAGAAGGGATAGTGAACAAAATGTTCCAGCGGTGCTTGGATGACCACAAGTACAAGCAGGCCATTGGCATTGCCCTGGAGACACGCAGGCTGGATGTCTTTGAGAAAACCATCCTTGAGTCGGTATGTGCCAGGGACAGGAGGTGCCTGTAGCTTTCCTGGTATGGATCTGGAAGTCGAGTGCAAGACCCATGTTGCTGTGGAACTTGCTCTGTTTTGTGTAAACAGAATAAAAGATAAAACTCAGGGGTGTTCAGTTCAGCATGGTTGTGGAAGGCAGAGCCACTCAAGGTTATCAAGCAGAGAGAGACCCCCTCCCTTTAAGAAGTCCTTCAGCTACAAGTTGCCAGGAGAATATTCCCAGGAAGCTTGGTTGTATGCCCTCTTACGGTATTCCCTGCCAACTAGTGGCAGAGGTATACTAGACTAGGTCTGGCATAATGTAAGAACAGCTGTTTTGTTCAGTTGTACCTGCCATCTGCTGTAATTCACTGTGGGAAGTGATCCTTAAGGCTGGGTAAGTGATGTATTAATGTCAGACAAAACAAAAAAATTCCAGTAGTTGGGTGAGCTGCTCTAATTTTCAGTAAGTGGCTGTGTGCGGTCTTGGCTTTCCCTGCCTCCAAGGTAGTACAGCCTGACTTTAACATCTCTTCACTGAGATTTTAAGGTGAGTCATGTTACTATTAGTGGCAGTAAGAGAAGCACACCTGTAGTCATTTGCAGCAGGTCAGCAAACTTGTTGCACTGCAGTATCTCAAATCATGCCAGACACATTGTTTAAATCCTTTAAATTTTACCACTTGACAGTTTACAGCTTACTCCTATGTTTGGGTGTCTCCTGTATGAGAATGATAAGCATGAGACATCCATCTTGCTTTCTCTCTTTGTTGTCCCATGCATTTGCAAACTTAATTGCCCATTATAAATCCCTCATTTTGAATTACCTTTCTGGAGTCTAGTAACCAAATCTATTTCAGGCTTGAGCAAGAAGTAAGTGTGGTGGGGATCTTTTCTTAGTGTATGGTTTGTTTTGCTGGCATTTTATGTTAGTGCAGTGAATTTCACTGCATTCAAAACTGAGTGTTCAAACAAGAAGGGGAAGTAGGTATTAAACTTTAAAATTGAAATTTTCCATTTTTAAATTAATGAATTAAATGTTGGTCCTGTATGGTTTTGGTGCAATTAAACTGCAATACACCTGCATATAAGCTTTTGTGGAAGTAGAAAACTCTGAAGATTTACATACCCATGTGTTTGCTTTGCTTTATAAAATAGAAAAGGGTAGCTTTATTTTAATTTCTAAATCCTGCTTGTAAGTCCAAACTCAGACTTGATATCCCTGAATTTTATTTCAGAATGATGTTCCTGGGATGCTTGCCTACAGCTTGAAGCTCTGTATGTCTTTGATGCAGAATAAACAGTTCCGTAATAAAGTCTTGAGAGTTCTAGTTAAAATCTACATGAATCTGGAGAAACCAGACTTCATCAACGTATGCCAGGTAAACTTCTCAGAGTTGTGTTTAAAGATAATAAAATGCAACGCTTCTGTAGATGCATTTGACTTGGAATTTACTTGCTCTCTGGTTTTTCTTCAGTTAAATGAGATACATTTTAGTCGTTGCATGATTCCAACATGTATCAAAGTGAGACCAACTTGAAAAAGAAAGCAAATATTGCACATTTGGTCAATTTATAGAGAAAGAAATGTGTTCAAAGGCAGTTTAAGGTCATAGACAACTCTGACAGGGTATTTTAAGCCTATGTACGGAGTATCAGATGGTAGGTTCACAGCTTGGAATTTTATTTATTCCTCACAAGAACATTTCCAGTGTTTTGTTTTTTTGGTAAGCCATTGTTTGAAAGTGTTTAGACAACCAGTTATGAAGTAACTCAGATGTTCTCAGGTTTTTGCCAATCCTGGTATGCCACGTGTATATGACTCAGGGTTACGCCTGTTTCGTTTTAGTTAAGACATCCCTGCAAGATGACTGATGCTTCTTCAATATGATTTTAAAATTTCTGTGTTTAGTAGAACATTGTCAGCTTTCAAAGATAAAGTATTGTAGTATTTGGTCTTGTTTTTCAGCTGACCTGTGAAAATTTTTCAAAATTTTCTGTTCTCTTCTATAAAAGAGAAGTTTTCTTTCTTTGAAGGGATGTGCTGTGGAAGTAGCAGATGAAGAGTTTGGAGTATGGCCTTGGGTAATATTGTTTCTTCATTCTGAATTGTTTAATGTCTCCTGAGTGTATTTTTTTCCTGTTCTCCGTTTCTCCTGCTCAGTGTCTGATATTCCTGGATGACCCACAGGCTGTGAGCGACATCTTGGAAAAGCTGGTGAAGGATGATAACCTTCTCATGGCCTACCAAATTTGCTTTGATCTGTATGAAAGTGCTAGCCAACAATTCCTGTCCTCTGTCATCCAGAATCTCCGCACGGTTGGCACTCCCATTGCCTCCGTGCCTGGATCCACCAACACCGGCACCGTCCCTGGATCAGAGAAAGACAGGTGGGGAGATTGTCTGTGCCCAGCCTGATCTCTGCACTGTCTTTGGTAGTGTGTGATGGAGAATCCTGCCTAGATCGAGGCTGGTTAAATAAAAGGGTTTATGCACCTGTGTGGAGCTGGTTATAAGTGCTTTTGAATCAGTGACACAAGCATAGTAAGCATTATTCTCCCTTTTCCCAGTGAAATAAAGGCACTGAGTAATTTATGTCAACCTGTGAGACATTAGAACAAGGTGCTTAAAGTAGCTTAATATGTTTCATTTCCATGTCAACACTCTAGGATCCATGATAATAGTAACGAGCTCAAGGCTTCTGGGTGAGGCTATAATTATCTTTGATGCCTCATTTGTTGATATTGTTTCCTCACCTGTCTCTGCCTCTTCATTCCCACAAGCATCTCTGTTTCTGTTGTCTCTACGTATGGAATAATAGAGTAGGATTTTCAGGCTTTTGTCTTCAGGTTCCCTGAAAATTGAATTGGGGAGGAGTTTCCTGCTCAGCAGTGATCTCCGGATAGTCTGCCCTTGTCTTGTCAAAGTCCTGTTTCCAGGCATCATCTCCAAATCCCAGGTTTGGCTTTCAGGGCAGTGTTCAGCTGTAATTACCGTTATTGTCTAGTTGCAAGTGGTGAACTGTGTTGCACTTTTCATTTTTATTTTATTTCAGTGATGCTATGGAAGCAGAAGAGAAACCAGGAAGCACTTGTGCAGCAGGGAAGTCTGCAGAAATTGTAAGTGCCATTTCCAAAATGTATTCCTTGCTTAGTTTGTCTTATGTGTTCTCTTTGAATCTTGAGAGTTGCCAAATTGGTTTGGAAAATAAAAAATAGATTTCCTTTTCTGTCTTGCTTGGAGACAAGGTGACAGAAGATCTCTGAAGATGAAATATCTGACAGTCCAGCAGTTCAGATACTGAAAGCTGGGCAAGAGAGGGAAATGGTCAGAGTTCAGTGGGAATTACTGAGTTCTGAAAACGGACACAGAAAGATCTGGCTCATGTGTTTGCTTTTTGTTGGTATTGAAATAATTAACTCATTCCAGAAGAAAAGGCCTGAAATTTAACTGTTACTGGTAGCCTTAGCAAATGAAATAGTTTGATGTGTTTTTTTGCTTCTCCTTTGGAAATCCAGCTGTAGTTCTGGCTGGATAGAACTAATGCTATTCTGCAGGAATGGCAGGAGGGGTTGCTGATGTTTCTTTTCCATGAAGTGGTAAAGTTGCCTTTGGCCTGTGTGGTGCTGGGCCAGCTGGTTAGAATATTTTTGTTTAGTTTCTTCTTCCAAGTATTGGAGAAAGTGAGTTCACTTCTACATGCATATGCAGTTGCATTTCAGCACGTAGAATAACTAATGCAGTTCTGACACTTCCAATGCTGAAGAAACAGTGCTAGAAGGAAAGTAGAACTCTAGACAAGTGAATTTTTTCCATCTTTTTCCCCGTGGTTTGTGTTTGCAAACAGAAGATTGGAATTGGAGAAATTCATGCAGATTAGTTAGAAGTTAATTAAGGGCAAACAGAAGTGTTTTCAAATTATATTTCCGAAGGAAAACAAAAGGTGTTGAGTTTCTTGCTCCATCAAGGAACCTGTAAACAGTGCTTTTGTGCAGGAAAGGTGTCTTAGATGAGTTTCTGCTGCATCGGCTGACAGTGCCAAGGGACAAGTACACAAAAATAATCTGTGTGGTCAGAAATGTTCTTGAGCTTAATCCTTCACAATTCAGAGTGCTGACTACAAAGAAATAATTGAGGGAATTAGCTTTAGGGCTGAACTACTCATGCTTGGCTGGTCTCTGACCAGCTAACAATGTCAGTACACAGAGCTGTGATGTACTTTTTACTCTGCTCAGAAGGAACTTCAGCTTCTACAGACTGATTGATTTCCAACTGTTTCATCTCGAGGAAGGAGACTCTCTCTAAAAGTTCTTGAAGATGAATGTTTTAGAGATTCCTTGTAATTCTACTAACTGTTGTTCTAAGTGAAGGCTGTAGCTCACAAGAATGATGCTGCAGCTCAAGCAAGGTGATGTAAAGTGTTGTAGCTTTGTAGCCTTTTCCACTAAAGCTTCCATGGAAATACAGGCTCACATTTGTAAAAGGGGTTGCCTCTTGCAGGAGACTCATTGTGTCTGTAAGGCCAAACAGCAGCTTGGAGAATGTCAGATGTCACTCATACTTTTGCTTTCAATGATACAACACATTTCTTTTTGGATAGTCTCTTCTCTCGCCCACACTGTTGTGCACAAAGAGACTTGATTATCTGTGCGGTTTTTGCCTAGTGCATCAAGGACAGAAACAATGTCTTTTTAGTGCTAAAACTTGATAGATTTTTCAGTATGATGATGGGAACATACCAGAGTGGCCTCTCATGAATTGTTTTTTAACAGGACCATAGTTTGGTTCTCATGAGTTTCTTTTTTTTTGTTCTTTCTGCTTATATGTGAAGAACCCGGAGCCTAAGGACCAGATCTCAAAAATGATTAAAATTTTAAGTGGGGAAATGGCCATTGAGTTACATCTGCAGTTTTTAATACGAAACAACAATACAGACCTCATGATCCTTAAAAACACAAAGGTAAGAGGCTTTGTTAAATATGGTTGTCATCTATTATTTTACAACACTGTCTTATGTTTTAGCAAGGCCTCCCTGGGTTTTGAGGATACAAATATGTGTTTTAATCATGATAAATTAACATTTAAAACTTGAACTTTTTAGGCTGAAGAGCTGGTTGCACCCAAAGAAAGCAGTATAATCGAATTGTTTCAGCTTACAGCTACTGTGACCTAATGACAGGCTGCTATTAGCATGTTGATTTTTTAAAATTTATTTTTCTGATTGGTTATAGAAACTAATCTTTTCCTCACCACTTTTTTTGTGGGTTAATTTTTCATCTATTCACTAATATGGGTAAAACTCGCCCTCCAATTCCATGTCTGATCCATTGCAAATGTTTCTCACTGGGAGGGAAGGAAGGGAGTCAGCCAGGACTGTAGGTGGGTATCTTGGTTGAGGTGTTATGTGTGCCCACACCTTCAGCTTGGCTCTAGGAGTCCTGGTATGTGCTAAGAGACCAATACTTGCACGTGGAAGACAAAACAGATCCTGTAATATAGGCAGTGCTAGTGAATTGAGTAACTGATTTTGTTTGGGAAGATACTACTCAAGGGTGGGCAATTGAAAACTTACAGATAAATTGGACTCTCCTAACTTATAAGATTATTAGAAACCATAGGAGAAGATTTTTATATATGAAATAAGATGCACATCATCAGTAAAAGTGTTCAGGATTGCTCATTAGCGGGTTCATCTATGTCAGGAGGTACTTCAAATGTATGGGAGAATCTTTTCCATCTGCTGCTTAAGTGCTCAGGAGTGATCCTGCGTTTCTGGGAATGGCTGGAAAACATCAGCAGCACGCTCTGCAGTGTTCAGTTCTGAGAAAGGGGGAGGTTCTCCAGTTAAGTTGCAATTGAAGTAATCACATCTCTGGCAGAAACTCATTGAAAGGATTGTTTTGCATGGGTTGAGGATATGTGCAAGCGTATTAACAATCTATTAACTGATTAAAGGGAAATTGCTGGTTAAATTGAGCACCATTGCAATCCATTTTCCTAGCGTACTGGCAGGCATGTTAAGTGACCTAGGGCCTATCTTTTGCCAGCTGGTGACCTGGTTTGTTCTTGTTCTTTCAGGATGCAGTGCGGAATTCTGTGTGTCATACAGCAACTGTTATAGCAAACTCCTTTATGCATTGTGGGACAACCAGTGATCAATTCCTTAGGTAAATCTATGACAAGGAAGCTCCCATGTCCTTTAGAGGTGTTTGAACAACATTGTTGCCCTTCTTGACTCCATGCTTTCAAAGCTGTGGCTGCAGACCTAATGACCTTAGAGAATTGTTTCCTTTTTTCTATCCTCTCAGACTGGCCTTATTTGACTGAGTGGTTGGAGGGTGGAGATCTGGAATTTCCCTTCTTTTTCTTTACCAGCTGGAGAGTTTCTGAGATGACCTGGCTTTTTTTTTGGTACACTGACAATTCTGAGTGATTCTTAGAGGGGAAATACTGGAGCTGACCTTATCAGGGACCTGAGGAAAGCTCCAGAAGCTGCTGCTGTTTCTCCCAGAGAGTTGGTGGGCTGCATGTTGAGCAATTATTCTTTCATTTTTCACTGATATTGCCTGTATCTAGAGGCTTGACTAAAACCAGGCAAAAATCAGGGCTGAAGGGGAGAGAGGTATACAGTAGAAATGTGGTTAACCTACCTCCCTTCTGGAACTACTTTTTGATTTGAAAGCAGGAATCAGTGCTCTGAAACCCTGCTTACAGGATGAGGAATGGGCTGTATGAAAACTTTGTATAACCTTTCCCTTTTCATCTTCTAGAGACAATTTGGAGTGGCTGGCCAGAGCCACTAACTGGGCTAAGTTTACTGCCACTGCCAGCTTGGGTGTTATACACAAGGTAACATGATATTCAGCTCCCTCTGTTCAGTATAAATCCTTGATTTGTGAACACTGAAAACATGGAAGTGGGGATTCTGAGTGGTGCCTTCACTCCAGTGTATCTGGCACCGCTATAACATACTTTGAGTCTTTGCACTAAAGCACATGCTTGCACGATTTCATCTGATGTCCAGTACAATTTATGGTATGTCTTGCTGAGAATCAAAAAGGTGGTAGGATAACATGGCTCAAGGAGAGAATCTTATTCCTAGCTCTTCTCTTCCTTCGTGAGTTGAAAGATTTGATAGTTTCTTGCTATTAGGAGTGCATGTATGTGTGTTCCTTAAGTTTTTTGGCAGATTTTGGGACATACTAAAATCTTTACTGTAGTAAGCTTCACCAAGTTTGAATGGTGACCCAAGTAGTGGTCATTTTCTTCAGCTTTATTCACAGGGATGGTATCTTTAAAGCTGTTTTGAAATAACAAGAAGTCTTTGTAATGGCTTTGTGTACCTCAGCCTCATTACAGTTCCCTAGTGAATGAATTGTTGTAGCTTCAGGCCAAGTGTGTCCTGGTTTAGATCAGTGACCAAGTGATTGGTGAGTACTCATGCACTGTAGTTACCAGAACCCCAGTACACAGGGATTCTTTGCTTGTTGTTTGGCACTGAAGCACTGAGTTTTGTGAAGAAAGTAATGTTTTCTGCTGATGTGTTTGCGTATTATTGTGAAGTGTTCGCATCTGCTGTTTTTTCACCTTTCACTCCCACTGTCTTCCCTTCCCACTGGACATACAGGGTCATGAGAAAGAAGCTTTACAGCTAATGGCAACTTACCTGCCCAAGGACACCTCCCCAGGGTCAGCCTACCAGGAAGGTGGAGGTCTCTACGCCTTGGGTCTCATCCATGCTAACCATGGTGGGGACATCATTGACTACTTGCTGAACCAGCTGAAGAATGCCAGTAATGATGTATGTACTGGGTTCAGTAATGAGCCTTTGTTTTGTGGGGAATATGCAAAGTGCTGTCTGGTGTAGAAGTGGGGGGTAGAGGTAACTAAGACCATGGCAGTAGTGTGGTACTTAGATCTCCTCTGGACCTTAAAGTTTGGTTTTGACAACCTATTGCTTGAGGTTTAGGTAAGATTTTTAGGAAATGCTTACATATTTGACAGTGACTGTAGTTTCATCATATTTACTGCTTGCTACATCTCCTTTGTTTTGCTAGTGGACCTGTAGTATTCAGGCACTGTTATTGCTTCTGGCTTAGCTGTCAGGGAAAAAACTCCCTGTAGTCTTAATGCATCTTGCACAATAAGAAGTGTTTTACTTTACCACCTTAGTATTTGTAGATGTCTGTGAAAAATGTCTTTTTAAGCTGGGAGTAAATAATTGTCCCAGCATGTTTCTCTCTTCCTTTTGTGGAATTTCAGATTACTCTTTTAAAATTCAGTAAACAGGTCCCACTTGTCTTACTGCAAATGTACTGCCTTTCCTGTATCTGTTTTTAGAACAAAAAAAGTTATAGACTGTTTAAGTGGGTACTGATTTACCTTCTGTTTAAAAGCTATAAGTAGCCAGCAGTTTTATTATATGACTGAGATGTATTGTTTTACATAAATCACTTATTGGGGAAAAAGACCTTGAAGTTACTGGTAAGTCTTAGGTGCTGTGTGTAAAGCTTAGGATACTCACTGTTTATGGGCTTTTGAACCTCTGTTTCTATTCTATTTTCTGCTTCTTTCATTGGACCTGCTACCTAAAACAGTGGAAGTGGTATTTCTAGCAGGTCAAGAGATCAGTTTTGGTCATGTGGGGTAAAGGTTTACATCTTTATGTTGATGGAAAGCTGTCTACTTCAGCTGAAGCCACATTGTTCCCTATTGTGCAATGACTGATCTTGCATATCCTTCTCTAGATTGTGCGGCACGGTGGCAGCCTGGGTTTGGGTCTGGCTGCCATGGGGACAGCACGTCAAGATGTGTATGATTTACTGAAAACAAATCTATACCAGGATGATGCAGTGACAGGTAAATGTTCTGCTTTTAAAGCAAATAACCATTTGAGGCCTTATCAAGCATCTGGGGTTTTTTGGTGGTGTTTGGTTTTTTTTTTTTTATTCCCCAGGTTTGCTTTTAGCAGCATAGATTGTTTCTTGCTCTGTGTTATTTACTGATCTTTTCCTGATCAGTATGGTTCTTTTGTAATGTGTCAGTCATGTTCAGAGGTCCTGTCTGGACTGGTTTATGGTACTATGCCAAATACTGAGATGACAGACTAGGTCTCAAACAGTCCCTTAATTTACTCTCTTCTTTCCTTTGTCATATGCTTTTTATTTAATGTGCCAGATCTCCAGAGCCATGTGCTTTTTCTGGTCTCAGAGATAGGCTTAGAGAAGCTTGTGTGGTGGCTACTGCTGCATTAGTGGGGACTTGCAGGAAAATGATCTCTTGGGCACTTGGACCAAGGAAGAGATTTTTAAACTTGGTAGGGAAGAACACTAAATTGTGTCTGGCAAGTCATTACAAGCACATTCAGCCATGAATAATGGAGTTGCTGGGCAAGGTGGTATCCAGAAGTTGTCTGTTGGCATACATCTTGTGTGATTATGGAGATACAATATTTACTATTTTTGGGAACTGAGTTTGCTTGCTTTTGTTTTGCTTTTTTGTGCTTTGCAGGTGAGGCAGCTGGCCTGGCACTGGGGTTGGTTATGTTGGGATCTAAAAATGCCCAGGCTATCGAGGACATGGTTGGCTATGCCCAGGAAACCCAACATGAAAAGATCCTGCGAGGCCTTGCGGTTGGAATCGCTCTGGTCATGTACGGGAGGATGGAGGAGGCAGATGCTCTCATTGAGAGTCTCTGCAGAGACAAGGCAAGTTGAGCTGTGACTCAATCCCTAACTCTTTTGTTACCTGGGTGGCCTTCATGTTCACTTGTGGAATCTCTGGATACAGCAGGTTGGCTGTTTTCAACCTGAGTACTTACATAGGTCTAAAGTGGGGCTGTTTCACAAATTGCTTCACTTTGATGAAAATACAAGAACAACAGTGCCTAAGGTGTGTATTTCTTTAGCCTCATACTTGGTCTTCTTAGTCCTGAGAGCAGCAGCAAGGAGCAGAACAGGGCGTAATGGTTTAAAACAGGTGAGAGTTACTGTAGCTGGGTTATTCATATAGTTGGCTCTAGTAGGGGTCAACAGCAGATAGCAAATAAGCAGAATGACACATCTACCATATACTCTTTGGCAGACTGTAGCACAGTAAGTTTCTGCCACCCTGATATTGTTAATTAGAATGCTGCTTTGAAGATTGTCCTGTTACTTGTCCCAAATAAACAATTAAGCAGTGATGCTACCTGTTTGCAGATCCCAGGCCCAAGAGCGGAACAGATTTAAAGTCTGAATTACTGTGTCTATTTGGATGGATGTTAAATACTGATGCCTTCTCTTCCAGGATCCAATTCTCCGTCGTTCTGGCATGTACACTGTTGCTATGGCATACTGTGGCTCAGGGAACAACAAGGCCATCAGACGCCTACTGCATGTGGCTGTAAGTACTGAGGAGCACAGAGAGAGAAATTTGTGGGGAGAAAGTAAGCACGTGACTTTGACGGGCTTTGTGTCTGCAGTGTTAATATGCTGGTCAAACTGGAGATTGTGGAGTGATGAAAGCTTTTCATAGTACTGTGGGTAGAACTAGCAGGACCTTCCAGCACTGGGGCAAGTAGACTTTCGTCCAGAGCATATTCAACATGGTATCATAGAAAAGAAACCTATAAAAAATAAAACATGATCCTGAAGTAGTTGGTAATGGGCTTGCAGTGAATAATCTGTGTAATGGTAGGCTGGAATAAAAACCAGTTTGAAAGATGAGTTCTTTGATTGGCTTGCAGTCAGCATGTGAACAAGGATGCAGCTGTTTCAGCTAAGGCTGAACCTGATTGTTAACTAACTTTCTCTAGAATCCTGTTTTCTTGGATAACTGCCACCTGGTCTGAAATGTTGCACAGCCCTCAAGTGTTTTAACTATATTGTGAATGTTCTGTGTTCCCTTTTGTAGGTGAGTGATGTGAATGATGATGTGAGGCGGGCAGCTGTGGAGTCACTTGGTTTCATACTGTTCAGGTACAGTATCTTCCTTGGTCACTTCTGCGGCCTTCAATTTGATATCTCTTACTTTTTCGGGAAATGTGTGTGCTACTGCTTTCATAAAATGACTCAATTGCCAACTGAATGGATGTTGGAAAGTTAAAATCTGAGAGGCAATAAAACTTGGTTCAGAATTAGAAGCCCTCTTTAATGTTCAGCAGATGCTTAATGAGTCTTTCTATAGATTTCCGGACTTACAGTTTATTAGTCTGAATAGAGTTTGGTGTAGTTGACAAATAGAATGAAAAATTGGTATTTGTACAATTGAGAGTTAATTAAAAATAAAATACATCGTGCTTGTGCCCAGCCTCTTCAAGGCAGCAGTACTCAGACAAATATATCTGCCTAATGGCTGTCTGAAATGTTCCTGGAGGTTGTGACTGATTAAAAAAAACTTCAAGAAGGACATTGAAATAGTCTTTAAGTATGCACTGTTAAACCTTGGCAGGTTACTGGGGTTACATCGTAATGTGAGCCCGTCACAAAACAGTTATAACATTTGCTTTGGTTCTCTTAAAGTGAAATCTGTCGCTGAACAGGTACTTTTGTACTTCCCTACAGTTCCCTAGCTAAGGAATGTTGAGGTGGGTTTTTTGGGAGTTTTTAATTGGATTGGGGAATTGGAAGGCTCCCCAAGGACTACTCCTTCATCTGTTAATGCAGTAATCTGTGTAATCCAACCACTTGGGAGTGTGCCTGAGAGGGAGTAGTGCATAATTGGTTCCACATTTGTAATTTAAAAATCTATGTTCACATCTTTGAATTATTGGGCTGTCCTTAAAAGCAGGATGGGAGGTTCTTAGAGATGGGATTAAAAATCTGGGTTACTGATGTGAGCAGTCACTTTGTCCTTAACCAAGCTGTTACACACATAGAAGTGACTCTCTGCCATTCCGTTTTATCTTAAGGATATTCTGGCAATTGGATGTGGTTTACAAACAGGATGGATTCTGTCTGTGGGCAGCAGGTGTCTCCCAAGTGCTTCTGCACTGTTGTTTCCTTGAGCACAGCTTGTTCTCTGCTGCACAGCAGTCTGTAACTCTTCTGAAGCCAAGGAGTCTGTTTAACTGACTGCTGCATCTGTGTACAGAATGAGGATTCCATGCAGGCCTTCCGTAGTTTCAAGCACGTTTTTTCAAAACAGATTGTGACAAAGTCCTTTTGATCTCAGATTTCAGTGTAATTTTTCTATTCAACAAATGCAAAACATAATTGGACATCGATAGCTCCTACCAAAATGAGAAGGTTTCAGGGCTCTGAGCTAAACGGTTTACTGTGTGCTGGCATCTGGTTGGAGCAGCATATCCAGCAGGAGAAAATGGGTGATGTAATCTTTGACTCTTTCACCTGTTCTGCAGTGGTTCAAGTGTTAACCTGCCTCTCTTCCTTTCCCTTTTTGGAGAAATGAAGTCCAAAACTTACCTGTACAACAGGGAGGAGCATTTTCTTGTAAATTCCTGTGTCCACCTTACTTGGTAGCCAAGGATTAAAACTTTTTAGCTGATTATCACTGGCTTCTGGTGGCAAAAAGTTTGGGTCAGACAGTTGTAGTTGCCAACACTTTGCTTAATAACTTTCACAACATACATCATGAGTTGTTTGCTTTAAGACACAGCTCTGGAGGGAGACCTTGGCTTGTCTAGCTCACTCCCCTGCATTCCCATGCAGCTAGGGAAGGGATTTTCTGCTCAGAGGGCCCCACGGATCACCCCTGACATTACTGTCTCTGCTTATAAACCAAAAGCTGTGCTTTTAATTCCTGGAAAGAAGTGTCTGTCAGTGTAGGGATCTAGGTGCTGGTTTTATATTTACCTTTCATGTTTGCTGAAACTGAGTGTTGGCACTAATTGTGTTCTCTGGCCCAGCTCAACACTACAGGTGTGCAGAGACTTAAAAAGCAGTGATTGTGAGTTTGTCAGATTTCATTACTAAAATGACAGTTCTTTCTTAGGACTGTTGTTTGTTGAAGTCTAACTGGATTTACTTGTCTTAAAAACCACTAATACAGCATGGAATACTGGCAAGAGTTATTTGTCAGCTGCTGGATATACAAAGCTTTTGAATAAAGTGTTTTGTGATGGGAAGTGAGCAGGTCTGTGATACAGAGGGCTAAGCCCCAGAAATCAGTCTTGTCATAGGTGAAGGAACATGATTGAAACTCCTGTGAAAAGAGTTCTCATGAATTCTTTGCATATGGTTTCAGAAAGGGTACTGTGAAGTCAAGATTGAAATAAGAGAACAGATTTGTTCAATGTGGTCTACATTTTTCTTGGGCAATTCATGACATTAGTGTAAGGTTGAATGTGCTGGAGGTGTGATTTCATCTGCTGGGTTGTACGCTACAGCAGCAGGAATAGCTCAGACTTGTGCTCCTGTCTCTTGCTTCTATAGGAATAGTAAAATCCATGTAAGGATGGAGGTTGCCCAGTCAGAGGGTGGTAATTTCCTTAAAAGCACCATTGATTGAACATGACAGAACTACAGCCCACAGGCTCACTTTGTGTCATAAGTACCTAGTTTGTTTTCTCCTGTTGTTACAACTGTCGGTGAATAAATGTTCTTCCTCTGGGATTTGAACTAAAGTGTCGTAAATGTCACAAACCCCCTATTTTTAGGTAATACATTTGCATAGCAGAACATTCTGTAAGGCTTTGCTGTCCTTGTTTTCCTCTGTGAGTCTTCCTTGGTAGTGCATACGTACAACCCTGTGTACATTTGAGAGCACATCTTGACTTTTATGGCTACAATTAATGAAAACAGCGCAATATCAGAGTTAAATGTAGTAGAACATAATGCAATAAAACATGGCATTTAATTTTAGAGCAACAAGGTTTTGCTTGAACTTTTAAAGATTTAAACTTCTGAAAGACTGATCTTTTAAAGATTAACTTTTTAATGTTTTTTAAGGTTGGAAGATTTTTTGTGTGTGTTCTTTTGAGTTAGTGGAAAAATCTACAAATGTGTGGCTTCTTCATTATTGAAAATTCATTAATCGAGGTTTAGATAGGATATTCTAGTCTAGGTCCTTAAGTTTTACCTAAGAATTGCAAGCTTAAATTTTCTAGTGTGTTTTGAAATATACTTAATTACCCAGTTACAGCTTGGAGTAAACATGAAAAGTTGGTGAAATTCCTGCTTCTGCAACAGGATTGCTGGCTGTGTTTGCTCAGCAGTTCCTCTGGGACTTTGAGGGTGAGCCACATAAGGAACACTTATGGGCTCTGGGCATTGCTCAGAACATCAGCTATGCTGCAAGAGCTTAGAAGGGATTAGGGGAGCAGGGGTTAGTGCTGCTGTACCAGTTACACTTTGGGATGTTGGATGTGCCCTTTCTTGGCTGCTGGAATGTCTGCAGGCAGGTCACCCAAGGGAGCAGAGCAGTATCAATCTTGCTGCCTGAGCTGCAGAATCCATTGCAGGGTCCTGCTCCTATAGCACGAAAGTTAACTTCCTTGTCCTGCTCTTGAGTTCCCCAAAGCTTTCCAGGGAGCCCTATATGTAGAACAGAACCTTGATCAACAGTTTCTTGCTGTTAATTGTTTAGAAGCTGTCCATGGGTTCAGACTGGGGGTAGAAAGCACAGCTTGCTGACTATAGGACTTGGCATAGCTTTTTCTCCTCTTAACTTAGTGCCACACAAAAGTTAGGCACTAGTTATGTATTTTGCAACTGATAGTTTTCATGCTACTGTATTAAATTATCAGAAAATACTCCAGAGCAAGGGAATTGTTTAAAAACTGCCTCCTTTCTTCCTCTTCCCAACTAACAAGGTAGTCAAAATAGTACAGCATAGAAACCTATGACTTTACATCTTCCCTCTTTTAAAGACGGCCACCTCTTACAGGAGACACTTTGAAGTAAAATGTTACTGCAAGATGGTGGAGAGGCGTGCATAAAACTTGAGATGTTTGGTGCTTGCAGTGTGGATGCCGGGCTGGACAAGAAGCTATCTTGTGAAATAGCAAGAAGGAAAGTGATGCATTGAGTTGGCTACTGTAAATGTGTCTCTGTTTTCCCAGTCCTGATCCTTTTGCTAGTGATCATAGATGGCAAACTTACCTTATTGTTGATGTTTATATGTTAGTCCTTTTTTCTAAATATTTTTATAAAATATTTATGGCTGTTGGAAAACAGCATTTAAGGTGCTTGTGATTTCTGATCAGATTTTTTTTAAGACTATTATGATGAGGTGGAAAACATGATAAATTTTAAGTGATTTACTTTTCAAATTTGAAACAATTATTTTAATCTTAATTTTTACCACTTTAGATCCTGAATTGATCTTTGTTGATACTGCAGGGTGTGATATGATTGGTTTATGTAGTGAGCTTTATTTTATGTTGTTAGAGCAGTGCTGCAGTGTATCTAAACACTTTAGTTTATATACAGAATGAGGAGATAAATGTCTTATGGGTACAGACAATCTTATTTGGGAGGAAGCTTTAATGTTGGATGCATCAGAGCTTCAAAGCCTGGACTAAAAACGTTTAATGCTCTCATAGGACTTAAGTCCAGGGGAATGAAAGCCATGGGGAAGCAGAACTTAAGTTGTAGGATGCTGCTTTTACCATGATGTAGTATTGTTGGGAAAAAGGTTAGGGCAGGAGAGGGAACAATGCAGCCTCTAGAGATTCCCAAAAGGAAGGTGTCGTTTCAACTGATAAGTGTAAGCTACCCAAACTTGGAGAGCTCTGCATGGCTTCTGTTCAGGTTTTCATTAGGGTGATGCAAGTGAAATAATAATGTTTCCTGCTTTTGTATTCTTTCTGTTTACATAGCCTTTGGTATTTTAATACTATATATTTGTTTTAAGGCAAACAGATCAGATACTTGGATTTTATTCCAGGAAGACTAGGACAGTTTGTTTTCTTTAACTCGTCTGACCTACCTTTATCCAGAAGGCAGATGGCAGATGGTCTGGGTGATTGAGTGTGAGGGTGACAATCACTCTAACATTATCTGTACCAGTGACTTCTTCAGTGTTTTAATTGTGAAGAAGAGGAATTTAGTGAAACGTACCTGCTTGTTAATTCTTCCGTAGGAAAGCTTAAAAGGATTTTGTTTACTCTTCAATCCATTTTATCTTTGTCTTATTCAGTCTTTCTGGGAGAGGAGAACGAAGGTCCCTTTCAGTGAAATAGAAGCAGAAATCTTATTTTAATCAGAAGAAGCCGTACACTTTCACTGAAGTCTTTTTGGATTTGAAAATGCCTTTATCTGCAGGTCTGAAACTGGAAACAGAGCTGTGTGTCTTCACTGACAAACCTGGAATGCATTGGAGAACTGCACTGGTATCTGACGAAACTAATCTAACTTCTAATGAGAATGGTAGCTGTACAATCAGATTGCACAGATACATTCATTGTTTCAAGGAATATAGTATGACATCTTGCATTAATTCTTTGCCTGCCATTGTTTTCTCTTTGTTCTAAACTATTTGCATGCATGAGATTTTACTTACTTTGGAAAATAGGGCTTAGGGCATTTTTAACACTTTGAGAGCTTTTGAAAATCTCAGAAGTGTTTCAATTTCCTCTTGTAAACTAATGTCTATACAGATAAGTAAAGTAATGATTGGTGTAGACGTGACATAGTTTCTTCAACCTAGTTTGTACCCTGCAGAACACTCAAAAGTTATTCTTTCAGGAAGATCCTTGCTCCTAAAATACTGGGGCCCTAAAATACTACCTGTAGTGCCTATTATAAGCCTACATGTTTGTATATGAAGATTTCATATCACTTAATCACAATGTGCATGAGGAGAGGGAGAGAAACCAGCCTATTCTGTTCTCCCCCTCTAATTCCAGAAAAATATTTTCCTTTTCTAGGACCATACACACCAAGGCTTCCTAACTGGCTAACTGGCCATTTTAAGTGGTGAGATTTATAACTAATTTGGTTGTCTGACCAAGTCCTTGAAATTTACTTGAAAACTACTCTTCAGCAACTGAACTTTCAAATTAAGTAATCAAAAATGCTGAGTTTCTTTGAGCCATCAAATGAAGTTGATGAATTGCTTTTTTATGGCAACAACTTCCTGTTGGGTTTTTTAGGGAGTATTGATGTGCATCTTGCAAAATAAAGGGCTCCTTTGTTGTGCCAGGTTTAATGAATTTGAAAATGAGTTACCTGTATAGAGCATTTGTAAAGAGAATCCTTTAGAGAGCAAGAAGCTTCTTATTTTTAAGAGCATGATGTTGTTTTTCAGAGATTGGAAAGGACACCGATACCTGAATGCAAGGAATCTGAGCTGTGGCGTGTATTGACATGAATGATTAAAAATAAGAGTAGAAATGGACACTTTAGCAAGCCATCTTCCCTATTTTTGTACCTAGCTTTCTATTTTAAAATTAAAAAGCTTCCTCTCCTTCTCTGGAGGGCAAAAGTCTTCCTTTTCCATTGGAGAAAACAGTGTCTCTCCTGGGAATGGCACTGATAGTAAACACCATGGTATCATGCCAGAGCAAAATTATGGGAGTTGCTTCTCTCCTGACTGTTGTTTTTGCCATGTTGATGGTTGCCTAGAGAGGCAAGAGGAAGTGGAACAAAGGAGGGCTTCATAGCAGTTGTGTGTAGGCATCTTTATCAATATGAAAGAAGAAATCTAATGCTCTGTGGTAATACTAAGTCAGTGCTGAGAACTGGCCAGAACGCTGGCACTCTTGGCTCCAGCTTGCAAGACAGAAAGCCAGAAGAGCTCTGGCAAGTGTTCTGCTGTTTGGGCTCCAGTGCTCCAGGTTGTTCAGTGTGCCTTTACCAGGTTTATGGTGCTTGTATTACTTTACTTTTTAAGTCTGATGTTACATACAGCAGCCTAGAAAAAGATTTAGAGGAGTAATGCTTTTGCTTTTTCATACCAGCTTGCAGTGATATGGATTTTTCCACAATGGGAAAACAATGTAGAACAACAACATATTCCTTGAAGCGCTGTAAAAAAATCATATGTGCCTCTTGTGTGCTGATGAACAGCTTTATGGCATCAGTCATTCTTCTCAGTGCCTTGACTTCTGGTTAACATTGGCTTTTTTTAAACTGTATTTGCATTTGAAAATTAATAGTAGTATGGCCTAATGCGATATGATTAGGAAGTGTTTTACTCTTGGAGGATACAAGATAAATGATTAATACATTTTTCTAGATGCCTGTAAGTTTTCTGATAGAATCTCAGCTAAAGACTTGCAGCTTACAGAACCCCAGATAGTTTAGGACTGGCTTCATGAATGCATTTTATATCACCATAGTTGAGATTAAATTAATTTCTTGCTGTTTCTCAGGATGACTTAATGGTTGGGATTTTGTTTGGTTAGTTTTGCTTGGGTTTTTTGTTTTGGTGGAGATCTTGTGTTTGGTTTTTTGTATGTTTGTTTGGGTTTTTGTTTGTTTGGGTTTGCTTTTGTTTATTTTTTTAATGTAATCCTTTTACTTGCATTTTGAGGCACTTATTCAATTAGGCTTCAAACTCCATTATTTTCCTCTCTGCAAGACTGCTGAGTCTTTATGTCCATGACTGTGCTGTAATTTTTAATTACATAGGCAGCCAGAACATTAACGAAATATCTCCTAATGTATTTTAAATAATTAAACAACAAAAAACCCCTGCCCTATTTGCCCATTGTTCTTCTAAAGTGTATTTCTTCCCATAGCGCCTGGATGTTGCAGATCAACCTTGACTTTTGTTTGTCTGGCTTTTCTGTAGGTTAAAAAGAAATGAAATATGCCAGGTAAAAATTTTTGTGATAATGGAAAAAGTTGAATTAGGTAACTGTGTAAGTTATGAAGTGTCTAAAGGCTATAGAGCTGACCAGGTGATTGATTTGATATGGGTCAGATTCTGAAAGAACTGAGAGCACTTAGCTCCAGAAAAAGGAATCCTCTTTTTTTCTTTTGTTTTAAATGGGAAGTGCATGACTTTATTCTTCTGTAGAAAAGTTTTTGTGTTCTACTACCAAGTGGCTGCAGAACTTTGATCAATTATTATTTAGGCTGCTATTTTATGAAAGAAGGTGAATGCTGTAAGAATGCTCTCACTTCACAGTCAGTGTGTAAAAGTGCGTTTTATAAATTTGTGTTGTCTAAAGATGATGCTTTACTCCTGAGTCTCTTGTCTTGCTTGTCAATACCACACAAACAGCGTTGTCCTTAGTTACCATACAACAAACTCATGCTTTCTTACAGGAGCTTGCAGTGACTCTCTCATCTTGCCTTGCTAATGAAGATGATGTCTTCATTCAGATCTGTTCTTGTAGATACAGTTGCTAAAACAAAATCACTGCTGTCCATTATGTTGTCCTTTTGTTTCAAAGTTCTGCATCGTCTCTTCAGCTTTCTTTTCACTCTGTCCTTCTGCTTTCCAAGGTATTGCCTGAAGTCTCAACTTGTTTGCTTTGTCGGTGGACAAGCAATGTCTTTTTACACTTAGTGTGTTAATTGGAATGTTCTTACTTTATTGCTGGTATGTTTCTGTCTGTGGAGAAGTGTCCTTTCTCTGCTATATGAATGTTTTTTGTTTAAATTAACATGGTTTTACGAAAGTGTCAAGGGAGTTTTCAGAGATGACTTCTTGCTGCTCTCTGACTACTGGTCAATAACCCCTCAAGGTCTGTACTGTACCTGTTTGCCTCTTGGTGTTGTTCCTCATGAGGGCTGTTTCCTGCATTGCAAATGATGCTTTTATGTTTTTTGCTGTGGTCACTTTGTGCATGGATATGATTGCACCTTCACCTGGTCCCAGACCACCTGCTCTAGGTAAATAAGGCACTGGTCTGTGATGTTTTCAGCTATGTACCTGAAAGTTCTGGAGGGTTTGGTGATTTTTTTTTTAATCCTACTCTCTCACAGTTTAATCTTCAAAGTAATCTAGGTCTTATTAAAAGCTTTTGATTCTCAAACATTTTTAAGTGTAGGTGTCTTTCACAGCTATAGCAGGTCATCAATTCTGGTTTTGAACTACAGAATCCTCTTAAACAAACTTTGATTGACTCAAGAGGAGTGAGAGCAGTTAGAGCTTATTCTGACTTAAGTGGCTAGTAACTATCACCAAAAAGGGGAGGAAAGAGACAACTTACTGTAAGTATCACGGTTATATTTTTAATGCTTTCTTCTGAAACTCTCTGTCAGTTGTTATGGTAGACTCTGTTTTGAGCTTGAATATGTTTTAAATTAAATATATATAAATAGATGTTAGAAGGACATGTTATCTTTAGTACTTTCTGTTCTGCAGTTGAAAAAAAGTAAGCCTTTTGCTGTACATAATTTTAGTGTGTAACTAAAGAATGCTGAAAACACGAAAAAAGAAAACAAAGCCCAAGCTGAAAATTTTACTGTAAATGGAAACTATTGAAAAAATGGTGAGATGGGTGTTTGCTGTGAGAATTCCAGTACGTTGGGGAAATCCAATTTCCTTTCCCAAAGAGGGATGGTCTGGAACTGTCAGAAGCTTCTGATTTCTTAAATGACAGACTTTGATAGCTTTTACAGATTGTGAGAACTGATTCTTTCTATGAATTTTGTGCTTATGTGGAAGTCTTGAGCATGTTGGAGAGCAAGCAGATTGGGACCTGTAATTCTGTGATTCCATTCTATGATTCTTTGACTCCAATCTTATGCCATTAGTCCAATTAAATAATTTTGAGCGAAGCTACACTGCTTGTCTCTCCTGTCTCTTAAACATTTGCTCTTATTTTTGAGCAAAGTAGCTATTCTGTCTGTGATTTTTCTACTTTCTGTGAGCTACACTGGATGAGGGAAAGCTTTTGCTGAAGTTCCCATGGTCATAAAAAAGGAAGTTTGTTCATATAAATTGTAGGAATGTTCCAGGCACTGTCTGTCCTGTTTTACTCGTGATCATTGATCATGGATCATTCTGTTTTGATTAAATATTTAACTTTCTTAGTATGGAAAGAAGAAAGGGAGTTTTCTGTGACAAGTCTGACAATACTGGACTTATGCATATGTGAGTATAATGGAGATGGAATTGAGGTGGGTGGGAGATTCTGCCCACTCCTACAGTAAAGAGGTAATTTCTGCACATGGAATATTTAATCATGCCTTGTGGAATGGGCATCTACATTGATCTCTGGAGTGAATGATTCTGCTTGCGAGAGAACAAGAAAAGCTCATACGTGGATGCTGACTCTCAGCAGAGGAATGTATCTGTAGGAGGGAATGCAGTGAGCTTGGGTGCTGGTCTGTTTACAGGGATTTGAATTAAAACCAGCGATCTTGCATCCCACTGCTACTTCCATTGCAGACCATCAACCTCCAGAGTTTTGTTTTCTCACCAGAGTAAATGTTAGTGTTTGTACGGAAATACTTTTCTTATAAAGATGTGCTTTGAAGAGGCGAAAGATGATGAGAACTAAAGTCATATACTCAAACTGATTTAGGTTTTATTTATTTCCCTCTTCCTTATGCTGCAGTTCTGCGTGAGTCATTTTTCATGGAATGAAGTTGTGGTTGCCACTGTAGGATTGGGGTTAAAGTAGAGAAGTCTTTGGAGGAGAGGACTTAATATAAATTTATGAGATATTGCTTGCATAAATAACAGAAACAGTAGTATTTATACCCTCTTTATAGCACAGTTATCTAGAATAATACATACAGTAATGCTATATACAGACACAGCTGCAGTTCCACTATACGTAGCTGACTTGTTCTTCTGTTTTATCGACTTCGTTTTCGGTGAGCAGCAATGTATCCAGCAGAATGGCTGATGATGCCTGGATGGGTGAGCTCCTCAGCCTCATTGGGCTCTGGTACATAATGGGGTTAATCCCATTTCTCATCCCATTCATGACAAAGAGCTTGGAATTTTCTGCCACAGAACTTCTGAAAGAGATCCTACTGGAGCGTTTCTGCAGGGCTTTGATGGGCTTTGTGGTCTGATAGTTGCAAGTGATATACCTGCTGAAAGCCTCCCTAAATGTTTTATTGAAGAGTGTATATACAAGAGGGTTCACTCCTGAAGATACATATCCTATCCAAACAAATATCTCCAAAAGCTTTTGAAAAACCTCCTTGTTGCAGGAGTTGCACAGAACTGAACTTATGTTTGTTATGAAAAATGGGCACCACATCAACAGGAAAAGAAAAAACACAATCCCCAGAACTTTTGATGCCCTTTGTTCATTGGTTATGGTTTGCATGGACTTTCTCCCAATTGTAGATGTCCTGCAGAGAGGCATGTCAGTGGACAAAGTCTGGTCCTTTCTGGAGCCGTTTAGCATGGCCACCTTCTCTGGTGAGGAGGCGGGTGTTGTGTCACGCTGAAATACTGTGGACACGGTTGACCAAGTGAAGCGCTGAGGCGGTTTGTTGATCAAATAGGCCTTTTTGCGCAGCACTTGGATCGTCAGAAAATAGGTGACAATCATGATAGCAAGGGGAATGAAGAATGCAGCCACTGAGCCATACAGGATGAAGTCATGGAAGCGATCAGGCATCAGGACACACGTGATGTTTGTAGAGTTGGTGTCTCCGTCTTCAATGCCTCTGATAGGGATTGGGATTGCAATGCCTACAGGAGAGAAAATAAGTACTTCAGCATGTGGCAGTCGCTTGCAATCTCCTCACTGAGCCTGATGCCTCGGGGTTTCTAAGGAAGGGTTGTTCCTGAGCTCTGGAGCAGGCACGGGATGACAGACACAACAGGAGTTGTTGAGAGTGTCATGTGGGTAATTGGGCAAACAGGACTTTGTAAGACTTGGCAAGCTGAGCTTTTACAGTGCCCTTTCTAAGGAGATTGGGCCTAACCCTTAGTGATTGAGGAAGCAGTATAAAGTTGCCAACTTTCAAGTGTAAAACACATGAATTGCTTTGACTCTAGTTGTTAGAATAAGTATGGCTTTTCCTCAGTGAAATGTGTTTTCCTAATGCCATATGCCCTTTTTTTCTCAAGGGTAACCTTTGCACTTTTTGAAGGGCAGTTTTGTAAATACATAAATTAACCAAGTGACTGGACACAGACAGCTGATTTTTTTCACCCTGCTTGACTCTTTCATATATACAAGTAGTTAAATAGTTGCCGGAATTATGCAGTATGTGTTTGAGATGGATTTGTTGTTTAAAGTCTCCTGCATATTTAGGAGTGTTTAAATGAGGATGGCTAGCTCTGTAATTCACCACTCGTTTAAAAAAATGTTAGCAGTCTTGTCTTTTAAATGAATTTTTTATAACCCCTAAATTACAGTCAGCACTTCATTTACCAGCAGTCTGACATTACAACAAAAACAACAGGTTCCTTGCAGTCTGGTGAAGGTTATTTGTGCTCTTTTCTGATGCCACTTAATGAGATCTAGGGATTTAGTGTATTCCTCTGCTACTCTGCTTACTGAAGTAGGTTGAAAGCAGTGGAAAAAATGGATTACTCTTCAGCAACTTGATTCTTTTCTCAATTAGAGGCACACCTTCAGATACAGCAAGCATTTAAAATGAGGATTGAACCAAATTAACCTTTGATTTGGAGAATCTGGCTCAGCTGCAGAGAAGTTTTATGTTAAATAACAAGAAATTGAAAAGTACAGCACTGGTTAATGGCAATAAATCAGGCATTAGAAGGTCAGCTTGTAAGTGTCTTGTCATGCTAAGTTTTCTTTTTGTGTGATAAAATAAAAATAGCGTATTTTCTCCTATCATCACAACTCTTCCAGAATTTTTTTCAAGTCAAAAATTTGGGATTTAGGCACATTTGCATCAGCCAATAAGGTGGATGTACCCATTCTCCTATGCATCATTGGCCTTAATAATACAGAATAATTTTGTTTTCTCGTGCACATAGAGCATATTGCACTGTAGCTGCCTGCAGCATACAATGTTATTTGAATTTAGTGTTTTCACCTCCTTAGCTCATTTGACACATTTATTGTTTTAAGCATTAAAGACAGGTGAGGTGCTGTGTGCACATCGTAGAAGTTTGTACGTTGGTATCCTTTATGTAACCTGTTCAGGTTTTGTTGTTGTGGGTTTTTTTGGTTAGATATTATCCCTTCTGTATGCTGTATTGGCAGTGCATCTTAGCCTTCAGTGTGGATGTTACCAGCCACTCATTTAGCTTTCAGTCTTTGATATAAGTAATTAACCTTTCTGTACTTGCTTCATGGGGCATTTGTAAGGCACTATGCAAGGCTTAAAAATGTGTTTGGGACAGAATATATCACCACAGGAACATGAATCTTGGCTTCCTGGTAGACATGCTATACATGTGGATATAGTCTTCTGATGTTTGAACTTTTAGGACCATGAAGAAAAGTGATGTTTATCCTGACTCAGTCCTTGGCCTTTCTGATGAGCCTGAGAAGGAGCAGCAGTTCAGGCAGATTTTTATGATGTAGCTGTGTATGATCCAAGAGGTGGACTTAGGCCGGCCTGGGTGTTAGGGTCTGCTAATCAATAGTACTTGGCTTAATTTTCCATTTTGCCCCAGCTTTCACCTATTGTTTCAGACACAAAAAGCTTCAGTGTTCCTTTTCCAGTCTCCAGGTCTCACGTACCTATTGAAATGAGCCAAACCACGATGATTTTGATGATTGTTGTAGCCCATGAATTGTACTGACTAGCCTGGATTGGCTTTTTTATCGCAATGTAGCGGTCTAGTGAGATGGCACATAGGTGCATGATGGAAGCTGTGGAAAAGAGGACATCAAGGAACAGCCAGATAGGACACAAGGCAGTTGGTAAAGGCCAGGTATTGTCTGAAAGAGAACAGAAAATGCATTAGAATCTAAACTGTTTGAGAATTTTCAGTGTGTGATTCTCCCTTGGCATCAGAGCCTTTGAGAAGTTCATAGTACTACAGGAACTGAGCTTTGCCACTGCCTCAGCTGGATTCTGTCTTCTGTTAGCTCCTAACTGTCAGAGTTGCTGCCATCATATTGATCAGGTTATTTGTGTATTATAAGTCTTCAGCTGTCATTTTGTCTTTTTTAGATCAGAAGTTCTTGTGGCAAGGACTCTGGATTATGAAAAATGGGCCATGACTGTTTGGTTCTTGCAGGCCTGCTATTAAATGATTATTTTCAGCTGTTTCTCCTTGATAGTCCTGTGCTTCAAGGTTTTATTAAATAGTGAAGATAATGGGTCTTAACCAGTGTATAAGTCAATCATTGTAACTGCAGGGTTGAACCTTAGTGGTGATTTTGAAGAGTCTAGTTCACACAGTTTTAAAATGAGTTTACTGTGTCACTTGAGCAGATACAGTTGAGCACTAATGTGGCAGAGCGGGGCTGCTCTGTCTTAGTAACAATTTTATAAAAATTGAATGCTTTGATGCGTGTCCTTTTTTTTTTTTTTTCCCAAGAGCAAGGAGATTTTGAGTCTGTCATCCTGTTTCTTACAGTAGTTAATATGTTCTAATATTAATCTTAATAGCAAATGTAGGGCCTGTCAACTGCATTATGTCCAAGGTAAAGGTTTTGGAGTGTTCAGACGTTGAAAAGGCTCATAATTTTGGGAGTTGTGTCTCCCCTGTCAATGTCTATAATACCAAATGAACTTTAATGGAACTCTTGATTATTTTTTTCTTAACTGGTTTATTTTCAGTCAGAAGTAATTTGTATTGCAATCCAGTGCTGGCAGTGTTCAGTTTGAGCAGCACTTAGAGGTGGTGTGTGTCTGTAAGGTTGTTCTGTAGTCCTCAGGAAGAATGTATGAACAAGGAAGATTTTTCTGGTTTTTGATGGTAGAAGTCGGTCTACTAAATATATTCTCCTCCCTTATATTGTGCTCAGTGAATAGGCACATTAATAGTATTGCCAGAGAAATCAGTTCTTTGTTGAACGATGATTAAGGGGGGGGAAAAAAGACATTTCTAATAAATCAGATTGGTTTTAATTTCCTTGCTTGGAATGAATAGGTCTACATGCTGTGAATGCCAAATGACTTTTGTAATGTCCAGTCTTATCAATGTGGTAACATTGCAGTAGTTTGAGACAAAAACATTTTTTCTGCAATGTGACTGATAGGTGGAAATGATAATGGTGCTGCCTTGACCTGAATTATAAATTCCAGAGTATGGAAAATTTTATAAAGACATACATGGCAAATACTTGACTGCACTCTTACCTATGCTGGGAAACCTTCCATGTTAAACAAAGAGAATGGACAGATGGAACCCTGCACTGAACCTCAGCCATCCCCAAAGCAGAGGACCCCAGGTGAAGATGGCGTAGGCAATGAGGCAGAAAGGAGTCAGTATGTTTTCAATTTATTAACCAGTAGATTTTAGTATCTACCATACCTATTTCCTAAAAATAGATTTCTTGGTTGAAATTATACTTCAAAAAATTACTCTTGTCAGGGAGATGTGAGAAAGTTGTAATTAGTATATTAGGAAATGCTTACTCATCTTTAATTTTGGTGTCTGCACTTTTATCTGGCAGTAAGGTATGCTGCGTTTCTGAAATGGGTTTTCTTTAAAAAGGAAAACCAAAATGTCCTATGGCTCATGTAACCAGCTGTAATACTACTAATAAAAAGAAACAGTTAAAAGAAGTAACTGATTTTTTGTTCACTGCAGAAAATTAAGACAATTTCTCTTGAATTCGTGATGAAGGATTAGTTCAAGTAAAACATGAACAATGGAAAGTGTTCTATAACTTGAAGGATGGCAGATGACACAGCTGGATTTCCAGTGAGCAGCTAATACTTTTTTTGGAGATTATGTGTGTGCCACTCCCTGGGTTGTAATTGCTGTGTCTTCTGGAGAATTACAGTGATAATTTTTTTCCTTTTTTAATTTACCATTTGCAGAAGAAAACCTTTTAATGTCTTGCAACAAAAGGCCCTTTTTCTTCCTTTAAATACAGATACATTTAAATGGCAATCTGATGCAGAGCAACCTTGTATGTTTTTAAGTGAGACTTTTTGTGAGTTGACAAGTGCAACTGAACAGAACAAGCTTTATATTTTTCTGTATTTTTGTCTGGTTTTGAACTGGGTGCTGAAAACAGTCTGTTATCACATTTATGATTATAGCATTATGTCCTACTGTATTTGTGTATGTGTGAGATTGGTTTTTATCCAAACAAAATCAAAGTAGGCTTTAAATGCAGTAGCTGATAAGAACTGATAAGTTCTGATGAAGACTGAAGATGGTGGTTATTATTTAAATGAAACAAATAGTATG
Source organism: Formicarius rufipectus (assembly GCA_013399695.1). Taxonomy (NCBI): domain Eukaryota; kingdom Metazoa; phylum Chordata; class Aves; order Passeriformes; family Formicariidae; genus Formicarius; species Formicarius rufipectus. The sequence goes on from VXAU01000132.1 coordinate 33,167, forward strand.
AAACTGATACTTAAAGTCCAGAAGAGTCACATAATTGTCTAGAATTCATTCTCTGGTATATTTTGTTATAGCTTACTTTGATTTGTTGGTAACACCTGCATGCATTAGAAACCCTGTGCCTGGTGTTTGAGGAACTGCTGTGGGCTGAGTTCTTGTGCTTTCCTGGTGGTGCTGGCAGCGTCTATCACTGTTGGCCTGGGAATGGGGAAACAGTGGAATATTAATTTCCCTTTGGGATTCAGAAAGCATCTCTGACCTTTGAACCTGATGGTGACCTGCTTGATTGTTGTCCTGCTTCATGACTCAGAAGGTAAAATGAGTATGTCCTACCAAGAGGTGATGCAAAGCCATTAGCAGGTTTGGACTGTTATGAATTCTCATTATCCAAGTATAGATCCACATTGTCACAGCAGACTAGAGCATTTACTGGGCTGACTGAGATTCTCCACTCTCATTTTTCTTGGGAATTGAAACGCTGATTTAAACAAGTGAGGGGATTGGATTTTTTTAAAACTTTTTCTTTTTTTTAATGCCTTGGTTACTCAGCAAATGTGCCTTCCTGAAAACTTGTCTGATTTTTCCAACTGTCAGGTGGTAAAAGCTAAAAATAAATTCCTTCTTCCTACCAGCCTTGCTTCATGTCCTCCAAGAACTTCAACAGTGCTGCTGTGGCATATTTTCCTTATTTTGAGTCAAAACAAGATAAAATACACGCTTTAAGATTTGTCCTGCGCCTTAAGAGAAGTAAGATGAGCTTTTACTGCAACTGCCTACCCTTGATTAATCTTTATTTAAGAAAAGTTTTATTTATAGGAAATACCTTAGAAATGTGTAATCCTTAAAGTACAGTGTAGAAGAGCTGTTCTTGCTGTAAGCCAAAAGGCTTTTGGAAAGCATGAGAGAAAGCACTACTTGGTATATGTACAAGCGTGATTTAGAGAGATCTTTGCATAGACTTGGAAACTGTTTGGTCTTCTGTTGTAAGGGCTACAGAAATGTATTACCTGTAAAGGGCTGTGTTGCTATTAGATAAGGATGCTTTTGTTGAGATAGAAGTGGAAACTTGCAGTCACCAGCTCATTAAGCCTAAACTTGAATCTTGACAGTGGGTTGTGTGTCTGTGGCTGTGTGGAATGTCCACCCTTGTACTGGGCTCCATGGGCTGTCAAGGCTTTGTGTCTCCAGGCTGCTCTATCATGTTTTTAATTTAACCAAAGTAACGTTTTGTTTTGTTTTTATTTAAATTATTATACTTGCTTTGTGAAAAATAAACCTTTGTTTTCTTACTTATCTTTAGATTTTGAGATTTTGGGAAGTAGCCCTCGATTAAAGTAGTTTTCTCTGGTAGTTTGCACAAGCAAGAAGGGAAGATTTGATGTGGTTCATCATCAGTAATGAGGGAAGATGAAGGCAGTGATTGCTTGTGATAAATTAAAATAATGGTTTGCAGCCTAGGATGAGCAATATTACCTTCTGATTTTTAGTGGATGACTGTCAGGAGTAGAGAATATATTTTAAAAGATGCACTGTCTCCAAGTAACCCATTGCTCACCAAGCCATGGACATCAGACTCCTTACTGCTGCAGACTTTGCAAATGGGAGGCTCTCTCAAGTTTATTTGCCAATTTCACTATCCTGTGAATAGCAGTATTTTTTGTTCTCCTTCAGTGGTTCCGAGGGCTAGAAATTTGGATCAATGTTTTGAATGCTAGATTTCAAAGAATGAAATTAATGAAATTATCTCCTAGTTGGGCCATCCTTTTTTTGTTTTGTTTTGTTTTTTAAGAAATGAGAGGAATTTAACAAGCAATAAAACCTATGAAATGTTTATATATTCTGACACTTGTACTCCTAAATTAAAATTACATTGTATGCTTGTACTGGAGCACATTTTGGTTCCACTGCTGAGGATAAGTAATGTGCTCTACATGTCATTACACCTGTGAGTTACAGATTCATTGGTTTACTTATTTTTAAAAGGGTCATCTCTTTAATAGAGAGACAGTCTATTTCTGAAGATTTTTCAGTAAGCATATCAATATCTGTAGCAGGTTTTGAATGCCCTGTGACACATTAATTTGTACAGTCAGGATCTTAGTCTGACTGCACTTTATTTTACACTTTTTCCCTCAAATATTCTCCACATAATTCGATATCAATCTCAAATCAGAAGCATAATATTTGTACTCTGTATCTAGAAGCTGCACCCGGCTCTTTCGTTATTAAGGAAATGTTCCTGTGTGGAAGTGCCAGGAGGCTGGATTTAGTTTGCTGTCTGGCTATCAATGACTGTTCTTTGTTCAAGTACTTATCTGGCTAATGTAGCTTCAAGATTTAGAGTTGTCATATATTTAAATGACTGTTCTATCTTCATTCCAATAACTCCTCATGTTTTGCTTACACTTTGAACTTGTATAAACAGCTCAACATCTTCTCCCAGTCGGTGAAAAGGCAAAGCAGTTTTTCTGACTGCCAAAGAGAGACCTGTACGTGAGAAATTTAAGTTTTAACCACTGTTATGTGGAAGGCAGGTTGCAGCCTTAATTAATTATAAGTGATTTTACCACTTTCTGGTAAATTTCCTGCATCATGAAAAATGTTTTTGTTTGACTATTAAGATTCCTAGCGTGCTTTAACCTGTTGTATCCAGGGTTTAACACTGGATTAACTGAAAGATTAAGGAGCAATAGACTCTAAAACTATAAAGAAAAGATTCGTTGGTCTAGCAGAAGAAAATAAAGCAAAAAAAAAATCCAGAACAAAAAATTCCACCACCATCAAAACAAGAACTCCACAAAATCCAGGATTTGCTTTCCCTTCATGTTGATTGCAAGTCAATACTATGACTTGTTCTGATTAGTAGTTTTATTATTAATGAGACCTTTGGCAGGAACTATGTAATTACAGTATCTGTGTGTATGTATGTATATGCCCATCTGCTTCTTGCCTCCTCAAACACATGTGCACACACGTGATGTACCAAGGTTTTCTGTAAGTGACTGGGGTTTTTTGAGTTTAAAAAATCACTGTTCCAGTTATGTACATTCAGTTTTCTTTTTAGAAACTGTTGCTTGAAAAAACTGTCTTGTTATCTCCACACCAAATTCTGACCTCCAGTTTGCACTTCTGTTCAGGGAGAAGCAGTCTGTAATATACAGAAATTCAGTCTCAAGACACTTAGTGAATAAACACATTTCTTAATAAAGTGATAACCAGTTTTCTGCAGCAAACAAAAGCTACTGATGGCCTTTCTGAATTAAAGTTTATGATTGTGTTTGCTTGTTGCTCAGGGAACTCTGAGAGTCTAGCCTAGGAAAAATGAACTCCTGCAGCCTTTTGTTATCTAGGGCCCAGTGGTATCTATACCTTAAAGATAATTATATAAAGCTATAAGCTTATTGAAAAACCTGTCGTGTTGATTTTTTTTTCATTTATGATATGAAAATAAACTACTTAAAATGTATGCTTAAATAAACCCTAGCAGTAAAAGAGAGAGAGTTTCCCATGGAGCTGCCTCTGATTAGTTGTCAGAAGCAATATCTAAAATCTGGAAATGAGAGACTATGGAAAAAATCATGCTTGCTCTGTAAGGACTAGTGAGAAAGAAAATGTCACACCCAGTGTATGTTCATGTAAAAAAACCTATTTTATTTCATATGAAACAAACTAAATTACAAATCTGAATCTTGAACATTAGATACATAGATCGAGGCTTCCTTGGCTTGACAGATGAGTTAATTCTTTGTGATGCTTTACAAACCTGCTGCTTTACCCAGGGTGGGAGAAAATGGATTTCTCTGAAACTGGTACCAGTAAAGGTTGTTGTCACTGATGGTGCCAGGGACCATCTCTGCTCATGGACCTTGGAGTCAATACTCAGGTAAAATCATGTGTGTGACTCCTAGGATGTTCAAAACCTGTTCAGTGTCCTGAACAGATGCTTAGTCTTAATTTCAAGTTTTTAAAGAGAAGACTGCCGGCAATTAGTATAATACACAACAAATACCAGCATTGTACTGATGTTGTTAAAAATTATATTACACTGTACAAAATGTAATTTCCTACGTCCATCTCCTATTTAAATCAGTTTTAAGTATCAGGTGGTTTTTGAGTGGTTTGTTTCAAAGTGAAGAATATCCACAGTGGTTATACTTCCCATAGAGACATTAAGCTATGTTAAGGTGAGAGAGAGGAAAGATTTAGCAGCCCTCATGCAAGTGATTTTTAAAATTGTAACGGTGAAAAGCAAACAGCTTTTCTGTTTAAATTTGATCTCCCAGATTGTACCCCATATGCAAGCCTGATGAAACAAGCGTGCTGTACTTACCAAATAATATTATGAGAAGGGCAATTGGCATCACAAACAGACCCACGAGTAAATCTGCCACCGCCAAGGACGTCAGAAAGTAGTTGGTAGCATATTGCAACTTCTTCTCCAGGGACACAGCCAGTATGACAAGTATGTTCCCCCCAATGGTGGGGATTATCACCAGGAGGATCAGCAATGCTGCCCAGTGCACTTTGTTTCCTTGTTCGTCGCTTGGGTTGTCCTGCTTGGGTGCTCCTGTTACCGAGAGAGGTGGCAGAGATGCATTGCCAGCTCCAAACCCGTTCAAGAAATGTAAAGAATAGGACATTTTTGTGTCCAGCAGAATGTATTCAGGAGCTGTGTTTTGTGCAGGAATTGCTTATGGTGCAAGAGTTCAGTATTCCTCTCTGGTCCAGGATGGTCCTGAAGAAAGGCCAGCATGGTCTGTATAGTGAACTGGTCATCTGCTATTTTGAGGTACTGTAACCATGTCTAAGCTGGTATCCAATTTTTTTATCCTGTGCCTTGTTGAGTGCAAAATTGTCTTAAAAATCGAAGTCCTGTCTTGTGTCCATCTCTGGTTGGAAGGGTTCAGTGGTCTGGTCTCCCCCTTATAGTGAGGTTCAGGCTTCAGAAGTTTATAGGAAAAAATTCAGTAGCTGTGAAAAGTAAGTAGTGCATTAGTTTCCTTTTTCCTTTCTTTCTTTCTACGGTAGTAAAAAAGTGATAGATGAATCTGAATACCAAACAGCTCCCTTTAGGTACAGTGTATGTCGATTTGCTCTTTGTGAGTACAAACTGATGCAAAGGCAGATACTTGAGTTGTGTATGTGCAACTCCTCCTCTCCTGGGTGTCTTGTCTCCAGCAGTGTGTGCGTAGGCAGGCAGCAGTTCCCATATCTCCCCTTATTAAGAATCCTATTTCTCCACTGAGGGTAACCCAAAAATACCTTCAGAAATTATTAATGAGATTTCCGTTTTAATCTCCACAGTTCCTAATTTATCAGGTGAGGGTCAGGAAGCTGCAGACAATAAAACACTGGTGACAGTCTCAAGGGGAGCATACAGATTTATCAAACTGAGACATCTAAATTTACCCATTACTTGAAGGGGTGGGGGTGAGTAAAATACTTGGATTTGTAATCTGAGCAGGGCTTTTATTAAGCACAGCCTGTTCTCTCCCTCTTTCTTTCCTTCTTTCTCAACTCTGCTAAGACTTAAGACTTGCATTTCCCTCTTCAAGCAGATTCAAACAGCTGTCCCAGCATTAAGCAGAGCAAATGTTTAGTTACTGAGAAGATTTGATATGTTGCAATATTCAGGTGAAGAAAACCTTACCTCTTTCAATTGCATTTTAGTAGAGTTCACTTTGCATCCAGGAAGATCCTTTGTCATTTTCTTTTTTGTCACATGGTGAATTTTGAGATTTTTCAATACTTTCTGGAAAACAAGTTGATCATTTGCTTTTGGCTTTTATAATATTTGTAATATTTCTGAAGATTGCCCGTTCATTTGCATTTGTTTAGAATTTGCGTTTCTTCTGTCACCAAGACTGAGAATTTCTATTTTGGGAAAACTGTATTTCTCACCCAGCTATTTTCTCTGATTCTGAAATCAAGAGGAATCTTTCTTACCACAATTTAAAAAAGATAGAAATAAGGTTGTGTTCTTTTTTGCTGTCCTTCCTCTTCCATTCTTTGTTGATTTTACTTAAGTGATGAGCAGAGTTTGTATGCAGTTTTCTCTTTGTTCGTAAGCAGAGCTTGCAGTTTGCCGCTGCCCTTGTTTGTGGATTGACTCATTCCAGCATATCCAGCTCCAGTGCTTGAAAAACAGGGTAGTGAGTGAATGAGTGGGGGGTTAGGCTGGAAAAAAGCCAAAGTGGGTTAAGTGATTCAGTACTCCAGCACTATAGTGTGTGCTCTGTGTCGCTGTGTTGTATCTCTGCACCGTGGTGTGTGTCTGTATGTGCTGCTCGCTCTCTGGGCTCTCTTGCTCACTTGCTTTCTGGACAGAAGCACAGTTAACCCTAAAAAGTTCTGCTGCCCTGTAAACACTCCAGGTTTTTTCTTGCCTAATTTTATAAAAGTATTGTCTAGCACACTGTTATAAGCATGTGCACTGTTACTTTAAAACTTTCTTCATGCAGCTGCTTCTTATTATCCAGTGTTCTCTTTTGTTACTTTTCAACTTTCAGTCAGATCTGTACACAGTCTCTAACGTCATCTTATAGTTCTGCATTAAAATGGGTATAGAGTTCACTTCGAAGGACAGTAGCTCCAAAATTGTGTAATAATTCCTTGAGTTTAAGGCCAGAAGAAACTGAGATCATGGTCTGCCCCTCTATATGACACCAGCCATTACATTCCATGAATTGCTGGTGCTCACCAGCCTTGAGCTGGAAATGAGATCCTCAGTGAACTGTGAATCAAAAAATTCGTATCTTTAGGATGGAGTTACTGGGAGGGCAAAGAAAGAAAGCTGCTGCCAGAAATTAATAGGAGTCCTTTACTTGGAAGGTGTTCTGATAATACAAGAGAATTTTCAGTAGGTTTCACTTGTTCCATATTTTTCCTGTTTAAAGGAAACCTTCAATAAAATTGCATGCTGTGTTCATTTACAATTGACTGTTGGTATCTTTATTCCTTAGAAAAGTATATTTTAGAAACATAAAGATTAATCCAGCTATGGTAGTTCTGTTTACTTATCTAGCCACCTCCCTGTTGTCACCCCTGACAGAACTGACAGAGTAGAGCACATGAAAACATATAAAAAGTGACAATTGAGACTTTATTTGGCTAAATGAGCATTTGGATTTAGTTTTTCTTAAGCTCCACTATATCTAATCAACTTCTGGTTTATATTTTATCAATCTTGAAGGCTCTGTTGGTGATAATCTAATGGTACTTGAAGTCTTTACCAAAATTTCCATTGGATTAAACAATTAAACAAACGACCAATGTTCACTCTTTCTGATTATAAAGATGAAACTTATTTTCAGTCATTGTTGTCACTTGAGCTTTTTTTTATGTTGCTGAAAGGTGGCTGAAACGACTGCGTTTTGTGGAGCTAGAGCTATTGGCAGTATATCTGCATCATAAATGGAAGAACAATGATCCAGAGTAAAACCACCAAAGTATAGTAAAAGATAGATTAATCATTTATCTTCAGTAAATCTTCAGTAGGTACATGCCACATGCAGATCTTCATGTCACATCCCTGAATTTAAAGAACACAAAAAGTACATAATGTATCTATTGGGATCATCTGATGATGATCAGCATCAGTTGCTGAATCATTTTATTGAAAGAGTTTTATGGTTTTTTACTTTTCATGCTTTCTCTTTCACAATGCAGCAGACACTATCCCTCAATCACTGCAGATTGGAGGAAGTATCAGAGTTACAGAAGTGTAATTTTGTTGACTTGAGTTCTGTATTGCCTCTTTAGAAATTTTCTTCGTAGATCTTACCATCCAGGGAGCAGCACTGTTGGCTACTGCAGTAAAGGTTTGTTTTAGTCTAAGTGAAAGTCAAGTGTTCCCACTTCTGGAATGCTTCAGGACATGTTATAATGTCACCTGTATGGCAAAATCATCTTTTAGCCACTAGAATGACTAAATTAAATTGGGAGGAGGGAGGCTGCTTGATGAAGCACCAGCTGAAGGCTGTACTGTTGCCCGCAGATAGTTCTGATGAAAGTTATTGAATGCATTCATATCCAACTGAAAAGGAAATTGTTTCTTTAAATATAGATAAAACAGTTATCTTAGGAACTTGCAGAGGAAGATCATATCAAGTTTAGTGTCATGTAGACTAGCATATCAAATATACCTGCTTGGTGCACTGTTAAATTTCAGAGAGCTAGAAAACTTATCTGCCTTTGTGATGTATTTTGGACTTTCCCAGGTTTGAATCATTTCTGAGAAATACATCCTCCTCTATATCTATTACAGATCTGCAGTAGGTTTTTTACTGCATGCTTCTGGCCAGGCTTTTTATGCAGTCTGCTGTCCTACCGCCATATCCAGCTCTCTCCTGTGTTTATGCTGATAAACCTTCGATCCCACTCCTGGCCCACTGTGTCCAGAATATTTGAACCATGCATAGATACTATTTTCATTTCCCACTCCTTGCTGCTACTTCTGTTTTCAAATTGCCAGTACTATTTTATTTGAATGCCTGTGGGCAGTGCTCAGCTTCAGCCTCCTGGCAGTGGGAGGCTCCTAGAAGTTCTTGCTTAGACAACTAGGAGGCATTTCAGAGAAGAACATTGTGGAGAAGGAGGCTGTGCTGCACATTACATAGTTGTTGGAAATTCCTGGCTTGGAAATAACTGGGATCATTTTTGTTCAGAGAGGGAGACAGGGTGTTTAGTCTGCACTGAAATATATCAGTTTCTTGCATTTTAATCTGCAGGTTTTCAGTGTTCTGTATATGCCCCCCTCTGCTACAGGCACAGCCTTCAGAAATGGCTGCAAATTGTGCAGTTATATGTCTGCATTCCTTCTTAATTAACTCATTCATGGATGAAATTAAACTTTCATTAAGCCTTTTTTTTTCCCCTAAGTCATCACTACATTACTAAAGCAACTTGTGGAAATAGTTCTGTATAAAATGATTAGTTAATGACCAATAGTTTCAAAAGTTATAAATATTTAGAGTCTTTTGAAATATGACTGGAGAGACTTAATGAGGAACTTTGAAGATATATTTGACATTGTTCTTCAATTCTCTGACATTTCATTTTTCAATGACTTGTATAGTATTTAAATATTTAGACTAAAAAATAAGTGATGCTTCCATTTTTAGTCTTAATCACAGGACTAATATGATGGATTTTGTTCTGTATTTATTTACTTATTGATGCCACTTTACATATGCAGGATTTCATGTCTAAATATTGCTGAGATATAAAGAAAAACGGCAGTAATGAAAGATGTTCAACTTACAGAATTGGAGATAAACTGCACGAAGGTATTTGGATGTGGTTCTGACTGGGCTGTGATCTAAGGAACTTCAAGTGGAATATGCTCCAAGATAGGGGAGTTTTTAGTTTGTCTTGTTGCATGCCTCTTGGGAAAAAAGTATTAAAGTGCATTGTTGAGCAGAGTTCATGGACCCAACAATGTTCCTCAACTTTGAGCAGCCCAACAAGGCTCTTGTAGGCAAGGCCTACTAAGAACTATGATACCTGTAAATGTTGCAGTTGTAATGGCTAAAAAAAGATCAAAACAACCAGTATTGCAGATTCCTGATAATGTTGCAGTAAGAAATGTATTTCTTGTATCTCTGCAAAATATGAAAGTCCTTCCATGGTCAACACCATGGATTGAAAGAGAAACTGCCTTCTGTGTCCAGCTGACTTGGGTGGTTTAGTTCATGTTAGTCTGTCAAAGTAACAGTCAATGTCCTAGTTGGGTTTTTTTTAAGCACGAGCTGCTTAAGAAAAATGCTCTTTCCTCTCTCTTTGGAAGTAATGAAGAATTCAAAAGTTTCTTCAGTTTCTCAGAAATTCTAGGGTGCTTACAAGCTGAGTATCAGCTTTTATAGAGAGATTCTGACATTTATATGTATATAAATGTCATGTATATTTAATTATGTCCAAGAAATTAATGTCCCCAAGATGGAGTTCAAAGTTAAGGCTAAGGTAATTGGGCAGAAGTTAGGCAGGTCCTCTGTGTTCTCTTGGGTGCTGGCTTCTAGGAAGATTCGAAATCCTTAGCAGCACAAGGTGTTTGTTTCTTGTGGAGATTTCGGGAGCACCAAGTTGGTGAGTGTACTGGTTTAGAGTTAAACCAGCAGGAGAAATCAATCCAACTCAGAAAGGGATTGCAAGTCAGAATAACAATACAATAAAAGATCACAAAATACAACGATACAGAAGGAAAACTCGTCCGTGCCACAAAAACAGATGTACAGCCCAGCACAGCGGGGCACGAGCAGAACGGAGCTCACCAACCCCTGCGCTGAACACCGTGTGGCTCCCCTGATTTCAAAGCACAAAGAAAGGAAGAAACCCACTGGTGAAAATGATAGTTGGTCTGGTGGCAGTCCCAGACCGGCTGAGACTCTGGCCCTCCTCTGGATCTGAAGAGAGGTTCCGGTCCCAAAACCCCAAGCTTATCTCTGCCTGGGCTCCTATGGGAATGCCCAGTCCTGCCCCCAGGGTGGGGAGCTTCACAATGGGTGATCCACTCTGTGAGGTGAATAATGGCCCATATGCAAACATGACCCCTCAGGTGGGTGGGATGCAGGAAAACTACCTTATCCCACAGAAGTTCCTAAACACCCAGTTTGTAGCCTGAGGGGTTGGGTGTGCCTTAGACAGCTGCTGCAAATGGGCCATTGTGAGCAGTTCGTGAGAAAAATGACATAGAGGGTTTAGAATACACACACACACACAGTGACAAAAACTGATCCTGGCTACTATAACCAGGACAGTGAGTAAAGCTAAATAAAATTCCAGCTATTACGTTTTGTTGAGAATCTCTTATTGCCGTCTTGGTGCATCTTTGTTTTTCTTCATGATTTTATTTGGCTTCTGAAACAAACCAAACTGGATCTTGGAGAAGGTCCTTCATCTGTAGCCGATTTGTCACAACAGTGAAACTTATCCTGGTGTAGGTGGAAACAAAGCTGTAGTTGACTACCCTGTTGCAGTTTTACAGAAGAAACTTTCAGACATTTTTGGGTTCCTGATTCCTTTCATTTCCTGGTAACAGAACAAAGTTGAAGCCACTGGTGATGTCGGGGATTTTTTTTGTATACAGGTCTGGGTTCACTGACGTCTGTGGTTTCATAGCTTAGGTAGGAGCAGCTGAGCAATTTTCAGATGAAAATGAAGGAAATAATCAGGCCATTCTTTTGTCGTCGTTTTGCTGTTGTAGTAAAATGTAATTGCAAAAGCAAACTGCTTGAGCAAAGCCAGTGTTAGAAAAAAGGAAGGAACCGGTGCATTAAAGATAATTTGGTTTTTAAAAATAGGCATTGCCCATCTTTCTAAGATACAGTTTAGAGACATGCCTTAGGCTTTAATGTATGAATTTTTAGATGAAATTATTTTACTGTGTTATGGGAAGGTCAGACTTGAGGACTATAATACATTGCTTCTGTCCTCAAAATATATTAAATATACTCCAGGCTTAGAATTTTACTGTGACTTTTAAGAGGGGAGGAAAAATTTGTGTCTGGAGATAAAACTTGTACCCACAAAATCTCCAAGTATTATCCTGGTATTTATTGTGATATTATTTTCTGTCTTTAACTTGCAGTAATGACAGATGTCCATATTAGGAGTGACTGAGAGTATCCAGTTACTGAGTGTTAGTTGTGACAAACCATTTATGTTTTTCAGTACTGTTTTTAAGTTTTCTCACGCTCCCTCTCCCACCCAAGGTTTCTACTCTGTAGCCATGTTAATTCAGCCATCAGTGCTCAGCAGAGTGGTGGAGGTCTCCAGCAGGGAGCCAGAGGGCTGGACTGGTTTTGGGAACCTGCGTGGGACTTGGTACCAGTGAAGTGGAAACTTCCTCCATCAGCAGGAGGACTGTCCCTCTGGATCATGCTGAGTGTCAAGTCAGCAGCTTGAGAGGCTGTGCTCTCAGTGAAGGGTGAAAGACGGGGCAGGGGAAGGATAATGTGGTCATGTTTTAAATGTATTCCCCAGCTGGATTACCAGTTGGAAGTAATGCCATGGGAGCACAGTGGCAGCCTGTGACTGCTTATGAGGGCCTTTTGATGTCTCTTTTGATCACTTGACAGAATTATTTTGGGTTTTATGAATTTTATGGAGCGTGAGTTTGGGTTTACACAGGCTGACCCTTGGCAGCAGCGTGTACGACATCATAAAGCGTCTCAGCTATAACAGAGTAAGTAAATGTTACGGTGTGGGCACTGATGCTAACAGTGCTTTTGTGCACTACAGTCCTGTTCCTCTGATACACACTTTTGCAAGACTCTTTCGCTTCCTTGACCCACTTGTGAACCTGCCTTCTAGATCTCTCTTACTTGGGAAGGCACTTTTTGAAGCCTGAAAGTTTGAGAAAGCTGTGTTACTGAGGAAAGTGGTGAGACCCAATTAGGTAGCTTTATCTCTCAAAGTCGATTTACAGAAGGCCCCCTGTCAAAATGTTTGACCGTTTTGTGCATAGATTTGAGATAAAAACAGTTAGAATAATGGCCACAAATAATTTAAATCTAGTTAAGAATTCTAAAATCAATTAGTGTACATTAATCCTGGTTTTATAATAAAAGCTGTGTTAGAACTTCTGAACCTGTAGACACAAATATGTGTCCAAGTTAATGATTCTGTAAAATCCAGCTTTCTGAACATGAATTTAATGATTAATCCTTCAGAGTGCAAAATCACATCTTTCCCAGAAAATGTTTTTCTCTTCTTTGACTTACAATCTGCCTGTTCAACATTTGCTGTAGTAAAGCAAACACAAAGGTGTTAAAAGTCTTTGTGCAAGAGCCGAAGTCTTCTGTGCAGCTGAATGCTTGGGCTTATTTATTATTGGATTTGTGTTTCCTGGTCTCCACATCAGCTCATTTAAAAAAAAACATTGTCAGCATCCAAGCTGTTTGAGCAAGAGACTGACATGTAGTTTTAAATGTATCTTTCAGTTTATGGTCTTCATTTTTACTGCTTGCTTGCAGGACTGAATTGTTCTGTTGCCTAGCTTATCCCCCTTTCTTAACATTTCTCATCACAATTGTCTCTTAGAGGCAGCAGAGTTTCCAGCAATTTTGTGTTTGCCCCTTTATTTTTAGTTTCTGCTGTTTGGAGTGAGGGAGGTGTGTTTAAGGTAATGATGGTAGGTGGGATTCTTCCCCCATGTAAATGTTTTGGGAAAACTCATAAAGAAACTGACTGTTGTAAGCAGGAGTGAGGTAGATCTGAGCATTTGCTGGCATTACTGTTGGAGGGTTGAGCATCCTCTGAAGCCTGGGTGCCTTCGAGTCTGTTGAGCAGTTCTGGAGGAGGACTGGTGCTGTGTGGCTGATGGTACTGCCTGTCTGTGATCAGCTGGAGCAGGAGAGAGGAATGTAAAGAGGAGTTCAGGACTAGTGGTCAGAGGAGACGGTGGAAAAGTGTTGAAATGGGAATAGCTAGAGTAGAAATTAATTGATTGTGTGCGTGGAGTATAACTGAAGTGTGTGTCATTACATGGGCATGTCTTCTGTCCCCAGTCACAATAAAAGAAGAGAATGAACTAGATTATTGCTTAAAGTCTTTTTCATTTGTGTCTTCTATGCTTCAGCTATTCATTTAAATAAAACCCATGCTGGAGTATACTCTGTAATGGTTTTTCTCTCCCTTGAGTTGAGTGCTTTGATAGACATGATAATGTAATTCCTGCATACAACAGGTACTGCTGCCACCCTCCAACCTCCATCTTTCAGTGTAGCAAATCAAAGAAGGAAAGCTAAAACTAAGGTGCTCTTGGCTTCTTGCTTTATGCGTTTCAGTCTGAAATCAGTTTATAGTCACAGTAAATGGCTTGCAAGACTGCTTCTAGCATTGTGAGTGTGACAGTTAAAATGCTGGTCTGGGCTGCAAGGTACGGTGAGACAGAGTGAATAGACAGATGATATTCACTTTGAGAACATGCAATTAGATCACTAACAATTTATAGTTTCCCATCTTTATTTCTTCATGAGCCAGCCACATTACTGCATGGTCTTGTGTTCATGGTGTCATGAGATTGGAAGTGCTGAAATTGACAATGTATGATATTATCAAGTGGTTTGTGTGGCATCAAAATTAATGGAATTATTAATATGACTGTGAAGATAGGAAGGAAATTAATATATCCACACCTGTGAGTTCTGCCCTACTTCTGAAATACTCAATGTTTACAAAACTGTTGGCATGTGCTTCTTGCTGAAGGAAATTAATTAATGTTCCCTGGAAGTTCTGTTGCTGTAATAGCCAACAGGACACTTGTTCCCAGCTGGCAAGCCATGGAGCACACACTCATTTCAGGTCTCTTACAGGGCAGCAACATCGCAGAATGAAGGGGGCAGCAGTTGACATTGTTCATAAACTGGTTGGAAGTGTGTGATGTGTCAGCATTTCCTCACATGCTTTGATTTACAGCAGTAGTGGGGGGTGAGGAGGAGTCATCAGAAGCCGTGATTGCAAAAGAGTGTTTGGAACCCGCTAACCTTGAAGGCTGATTGATTCTGGAGTTGGGTTTTGTGTCTGCTGATGGAAGATTTAGTGCTGTCTCGTGGAGAGTAAACCTCTGCTAGTGGAAAGTCTGTCAAAACAGCATGATTTCTAGAGATAAAGACCTCGACCTCCATAGATATATCATTCTGCTGGGTGATCTTTTAAAGGCATAAGATAAGCACTAAAAAGGAAGACTTCAGTAGTGGGAGCTGTGTGGGATATCTGCAGTGACAGGGAAGTTTATTATTCTGTGCACATCCCTGTTCTCCTCTTAGCTGTTTGTTGCACCTCTCTGGTTGTATTTTGAGAAATGCGAAAACATACGGTGTGGAAGAACAATATGAAATTTTCTGGTATGAATGGAGTTAAATTTCCATATTTTGAAGCACAATACTATACTTTGAAGAACAATTATAATAAACAACATTCTTTTTTTGCCTTTCTTTAGGACTCCTGAGCAGTGTCCGAGCGTGGTTTCTTTGCTGTCAGAGAGCTACAATCCCCATGTGCGTTATGGGGCTGCCATGGCTTTGGGGATCTGCTGTGCAGGCACTGGAAACAAGGTGAGGTCCAGAAGCATCTGTGGCTAAGACTGTCCCTGCTCTCTCCTGCCACAGACACGTTTGTGTGGTAACGTCGTGCACACAGATAGATTTCTCACACATGAACACTGCTCACTAGTTGCAGTACAGCAGTACTTTAAATTCTTTATTCTGGGCATAAAGGTTCTTTTCCTGCTTCTACAGAATAGATAAAGTAGAAGCATATTTTTATACATTATTGCTGTGTTCTTGGAATTTTGTCTTCGAAAGAGTTTTCTTACTGTCCAGTTGCCATTGAACTTTAAATTGTGTTCAGTACTTCAAAAATACTCCTTTGCCCTTGGGGTCCCAGTGACAGAAAAACAGCAGGTATTTTACATAACTTCTAGTTATTTTCTTCTTTCCTGTGATACATGATTCATGGGAGATCCATGTAGAAAAGCCAAGTGCAATGAAGTTTAATTAAATGTACTGTTGTTTCAGGCGTGTAATTAAAAAGCAGTAATTTAATTCTCACTTTGTAAGTGTTAGTGAGGGTTAATTCTCACAGATGGTAACAGGGACCTTTTACAGTAGAAGGATTCCCACTTCTGCTGTGGAAAGTGAGCACTCGTTGGAACAAGCAGCAAGTAAACTTGGGAATAAGCTCCCTCTTCTCCACCCTCATGTGTATGTAATCTGTACTGGTACAGAATCACAGTTTCGGGACAGGTACACAGACTGTCCAAACGGAAGTAATATTTCATGATTCAGAGTCTCTGATAAATCTCTTGCTTGTGTGTCTCATTCCTCCCTCAGCCTGTATTAAACTCTTGCTCTGTAGCTCTTGTGTGAGCTCTCCCTTGTGCTCTGCCAAAAGCACAGAATGCTGACGTGCAGTGCCTGCCATCTTCAGTATCCAAAGCATGCAGACCTGAAAGCAAACTGAAAGTCCTATTTTTATCCAGGTCACTTTATTCTTGAGTGGAAGGTGGAATCAAGGAGCTAGTTATTTTTAACCTGCTGCATCTGACAAGATAATTTAAGTGGAAATGCTTTTAGTTGCAAAAATAAGTCTGTTTTATTTCTAGATGCATTGTGTGATGACCTAAACCATCCGATTACATGCAGACATGTCTTCCAGAGCTTATATTAGTAGGTTTTGAAGGCCCAAATATATTCAAGTCTGGAGATCAGAAAGTTCAGCTCTTTGTTACAGTGGATGTTCCATCCATGGTACTGAATGGATGTAACAAAGAGTGAATGAGTCACCTTTAGGTGGAGAAGCACAGCCTCTAACACTGCTCAGAGGCAAAAGCAGTCAAAGCAAAAGCTTGATATTATTCTAGAAATAGTTTTCTGTATATAGTGAGCTTCTTTTTAAAAGCCTCACCCTGACAGAACACAAGGAAGGGTCTTTGCTGGGAATCTTATACACTCAACTGCATTTTCTGGTGTCCTCAGTTTAAGTATGGACAGGAGAGGTTGCCAAGTGATTCTGACTGAATTCTGTAATCAGAACATCACATAATAAATAAAATAGATAAAAGAGGTGGATCTTAAGGTGGCTGTCTAACTGTATCTAACAGTTTGCTTCACATGCCATTGCAAAGTGCTTTTAAAAAGTCCATGTTGCCACAGACCAAATCTATCTGTGCAGCCCATGGCTTTACAAACTGCCGGCTAATGTCTATTCTACTTAGATCTGGAGTGTGGTTGCTGAAGGCTGGTTGACCCCAATGACAGCAAACTGCTGAGATAGCCTTAAAACCTCCTGCCACCTTTCACTCTGTTCATGTCCCACTTCCTAGTGAGCCGATTCAGGTATAAACACATAGAAAACTGACCCAGATACCAGAGAACTGTTCCTTCTTTTGTTGTTATTGAATTATCAAGCTAGAAGAGCTGAGAGATGAGACAAGGGCTGCAGCTAGTGCAGGCAAAGGGGAGGGGCTGGATAGCTGAAGGGAAATTGAGGAAGGAGAAGGGTCTTTTGTAGCAGTGAATTTAGATTAGCTCAGTTTTCCTGTTCAATGTGCACTGGGGACCTTGCATGGTTAGAAATTAGTTTGTGTCTCTAATAATTCTGTGTATATTTAGGTCATGGTTTGCAAAGTAGCAGGACTGTAAGTGGAATTTTTCATAATCAATGACTACATTGAAGACAATAGTTAGTGACAGGTCATTGTGGATCATGTTCCTGTTGCACTTAGCTGAGAAGTTACTGAATTTGAAGAAGCAGTAGAGCATTTTGAACTTTGGTAAAAAACCTAGACTTACTATATGGATGCTCAGAGACAGCCCTACTTGATGTAGGTTTGAAATGAATGCTTTCATGTGATGGTAAATATTGCAGGTTCTAACAATAAAGCATAAGGCCAAGAATTTGGAATCTAATGTAATTAATGCATCTCTTGCTTACACCTGTTATTTAACTGTTGCCCGATTTCTGCAGGTAGATCTTATTCCATCCATTCATCACTTGTTTTTAGTGTTTGGGTTTTTTAATTCCTGATTTTTAGATTAAAATCTAGAGAAATACAGATTTCTGCTTCACTTACTTAGAATGGGCAAAATATTTTATAAAGTGTATGTGAGAGCATCAATCTGATAACCTTTCATTAAAGTACTGAATCATGGCATACTAAAAATAATAGTATTAACTTTGTGACTTTCTTTGTTTGTTCTAGGAAGCAATTAATTTGCTTGAGCCAATGACAAATGATCCTGTGAACTATGTACGTCAAGGAGCTCTGATTGCATCTGCCCTTATCATGATCCAGCAGACTGAGATTACCTGCCCAAAGGTAGGATGTCATTCCTTACATAACAGCTTGTCAGGTGAGAAAATGGTCTTGGATGCCAAATCTTTAGTGGTTGGCACTGCTTGTAAACATTGGCAAGAGAGTGCATATGCCTTGTAAAAAGCCAGAGCTGGATGTGCAGCAGGAAAGTCTTGCATGGATCAGAGCATGTTCTCAGAATGGGGGAGCCATGCCTGCTGATGGAAACATGCCTGATGGATGGCAGCGTTTTAACTCTGGGCACTACAAGAATAAATGCTCTTTCTTAAAAGATCTCAAAGCATCCCATAATAGTATGACAGAGACTGTCTTCCGTTAGTGTGCACTGAGGCCTGTGTGCTCATGATTTATGTGAACACTGTTACTTAGTAAAGACATTGGTTCTGGTGATAGTAAATTTAGCTTTGGATGTGGTCACCCTGCAGGGAAGTTGTGTTATAACTATGTCTCCTTTGTAGTTAGTCTTACACGTTTCAGGTGAAACAATTCCTGCAGTCAGATCTGGCTGAGTGGCTTTATAGCAAGGACATTTATAATGGAGTTTTCTGCTCGGAAGGTGAAAAGGATTGTGTATGGTATGTTTAGCTTTTAAAAGTAGGTTGCCCCATGAATGTGTGACAGGTGATGATATGCAAACATTTGTACAGACTAAAAGTCCACATTTAGAGCAGGTCTGAGGATCCACATTTCACCTGCTCTGGTGAGTGCTGAGGCAGAGCAGTAGCTGATGCTTCACTGCTCATCTGTCGTATATGGGTTGCTTTATTGATGTCATTTTAGAAATTGAACTGTGATAGAAGAGCCATTGCTGCATTTGGATGAAGAGAAAGAAAAAAACCTCTTTGTCCAGTGGAAAATTTTACTTGGGAAAGTCAGCAAAGGAAATCTACAAATACAGGTGTCTGGGTATTTCTAAGTCATGGAACATGAAGATTTGCTGGCAGACAGTCTGTTTCTTCACATTAGTACCAGAAAAAAAAAAAAAAAAAAAGAAAGTAAGAAAAAGATTAGTTTTCACTGAGCAGAATCCAGGAATGTTGTTTATATTATCAGAATTGTAGCTCAACTGAATAAGCCAAGAAGAGTAGTTCCATTGAATAAGCCAGTGGAAAACACTAGACTTCTGTTGAATCCCCTCACCTTCCAAGATAGAAAGTCTCTGTAATGCGAAGTTGAATTAATCTCTCTATAAAAAAGAAATTAATTGTTGTTTTAATTGTTTCTTCCTTGTTCAGAAGATTGGAATGGAAGGCCTCAGTATAGATCAGCTTTAATCATTCTGTGTTCCTCTAGTGCTGCACAAATTATATAGCTCACCTGTGCCTCAGTTTCCCACCTGAAAGAATACTTTCTTTAATATTTAATACTTTAATATTTAGAAGGACATTATGAGAATAGATTCACTTTAATTTGCAAAGCATCCTCATCCTCTTGGCATGGGAGTTGCAGACTGTTCTCAGTCAGAAATCTAAAACTCTTGTGGGTGGGTCACTGTTGAGTCTGACTATTGGCATTCCAGGCTTTTTGAAATGATAGGTGAAAGACTCTGTCCTAAACAAAAATGTAGATAGAAAAAGAGCTTGCAAAAATACAGATTATTTGAGGTGTGTGGTAAAGCAGATCTCTTCCCCCAAAGAGGCCTGGTAACCTTGACTTCAAGGTAGATGTGATACCTGGGCTTGATAAATGGGTTGTTGAAATAGCTGGACAGCAAATACAGGGTGGGATGTACAATGTGGGTGTCTCTGGTTTGTTTAGAAATGGACAGAGAAACTGAAAGAGCTTTAGGCCAGGGCCTGACACAGATATAGAAGGCAATTCATTGCCCAGTCATAGAAGTACTACAGTATTAAAAAACAAACCCAAAACCTGCTGATTATAAGATAATACATAATACCTGAAATACAGGAACTAAACACAGAATATGCAAACTTTATTTATTTTAAATACTCCAAAAGTTAGTTATAATTATTATAGTTTCTTGCCCAAAAGTAAAAGGAATATTTTGAGGAATATGCTGCCAATCAAGTTACTTATTATCCATGAGAAACTTTTTTTGGAGCTCTCTGCCAGTCTGAAAAAAAATTATTTTACCCTGATGTGAAAGGGTGGAGTTCAGAAAAGGAACCATTTTTTGATTGCAGGGACATGTTTTGATCCACTTAGATTCCTAAGTGACACTCTGGAGCACTGTGTGCCAAAGGGTTTAACTTGATGGATGTTGATATTTGCAGTGCTGAACAAGCAGCTAGGAAGAGGAGAGATAATTTTTGTATCCCACACGCTCTGCATGTGGTCTTGAGCGGGTTACAGAGAAGCTAAATCTTAGAATTACCACCTTACTGCTCCTATATACTTCATGGTGCTTTGCATGTGAGAGCTGGTGATTTTAAGAGATTGTGATGTATACTCTGACCAGCTTCCTGTCATTACTGTCCGGTTTGTTCTATTCTGGCTTTTTTTGTTATTGGGGGGTTTTTTTGTAAGCTTCTTATTTGTGAGCTTTGTGTTAGAAATACTTGAAGTTCTCTGTTGGTAATTTGAGGTGAAGATAGTAGCAAACAATCTTCCTTGAATAGAGTAGATTTTTTCAGATACAAAACACCATCAGTTTTGACAGCTGAGCACTGCAATGCTGAAATAGCAAGAATAAACAGATTTAAGAATCAAAGTATTTTGGTTTAAAATAAGCCATTTTTATTGTAAGAGAAGGTAGATGTATGCCTTTGAATCAACTTTGCTATAACCTTCCCATTGTGTTCATCCTCCTCTTTGTTGTGCTCACTCTTTGTTTAAATGAACAAGTTAAAAAATCTATATTTAAGTAAAGAGTTTAAATAAAGAACTGTCATTATATGATGGCCCCTTGAACTTACAAGTTGCTTAAGTGATAAAAGCGGTGGCAGGTGTTGAGTAACATTTATTTGGCCTCTTTGGAGCTGAAATATAGTTCCTCCATATGCAGCCAACATGATTTTTTCTGACCTCTTAATACATTTAAGAGCTATGTTATTGCAGGATACACAATATTAACAAGTTGTTTTGTGAAATGGAATCCTAAATTACATGGGGATGAGGTCATTGTAACCAAAATCAATGACAACTTCGTTATGTATTTGTGACCTGCAGGGCAATTAGGACAACAATTTTGGAAACAAGCTGCACATCTTAACAACTTGAAAAAGTAAATTCAATTCCTGGTTTTCTGTTAGGATAGACATCTTGGCAAAATGAGGAGATAATAAACAAGGTGAAGCCTTTTCCTCCATCCTCCTTCAATCATATTGGCCTGTTAAGTTTTTGTGAAGAAACCAGGACCATATTGCTGCTGGGATTATTTTTCCCCGCTTAGATGAAATGCTAGGTCTTGTTAGGGTGCAAGAATGATTTTTGCAGTATTCTGGTAGCACCTTCGCATTCCTTTATGCAAGCCTGTTACTGTTAGATGCTTCTACTCATTGTCTGCTCCTTCAAGAGAGCAAGTGCATGCAGAGTAACTTCACCTTTTGAAGAAGATAGAACAGGCAAACAATTCAAAACCTGTTTTATTAAGTTTTACTAATGCTCTTGTTCTTCAGAATGTGCATTTGCCAGAAGCATCATGCACATCACCTGCCACTGTTTCCTGTAATTAACTGTTTATGAAATCTTGTTCTTAACAATCTCATGGGCTTTGTGTGCATGGATGTTGACTGGCAGTGGGAGAAGTAGTAATCAGCCTGATAAAGGACAGCTCTTCATGTTTGTGGTAGGAAGTGGTGCTGTATCATTCTCATATCTTAGTCTGTTGTTTCCTCAGTGTTTCCAAGCATTCAGCTTCATTTAAACTCAGTGCCATGTCGTTTTGGCCAGCACTAATTATCAGAATGGGATGTGTGTATTGTTAGTAAAGATTGAATGAGTCACTGCTACATTTTAGTGTTCCTCCTGGAAGTTACCCAAATAAATTTCTTGGTATGATTTCCAAATGCTGTAAAATTTTTGAAGTGCTTGAAAATTTCAAGGGATAAACAAAGCTTGTGGGTTTCATAGCATATTAAATAAACTTATGCAGTAGTTTGGGTTGTGCTTGTTGCTTTGGTTTGAAGGAAAAACAGTAGGAGATTAAAGGGCTCTGCTAGACAAACTCTGGCAGGTTTTGCTTCAACAACTTAAGAAAAGACTGTTGACATCTTGCTCTATTCTGTAAGAGGTGGGTGCCCCAGGAGCAAAGGCAAGACTGAGCTTTTGTCAGTACTGCTTATGCTTTCTCCAGAGAGATAGAGCTGTGGCTCCATGTGAGGATAATACCTTCCTGAACCTCTACAACCAGAACTGTCAAACCAGGCTTTCCTTCCAGGCTTTCCCCAGCAACAAGGAAGGTTTTCAGGTGGGACCTCATCCAGGCAAAAATCCCATTCCTGTAAAGGATTTGCTTTATAGGAATAACCTGAACAAGCATGCAGGCGTGCTGTGCGTTCCGGTGTTGATACAACTCTTTGATCTGGGTTTGCCCGGTCCTTAAGGCTGAGTGTGGTAATCTTCCACCCTTTTATAGAACAACTTTGCTTCCACTGATGTTAAACTCTAGAAAGGGCACACATGCTCAGTGCATTTTCCAGGGTTGGCAGTGATCCATGGCTCACAATGCACAGGTATGCAGAATTTTTCTGAACACAGAATGCTCTTGGTATGGCAGTACACATTTTGTGTTTTTATAAGGAGATGGTATAAGGACTGTTTCTTACTGTAGCCATTCAGTGCTTGTTCACTGAATGCCTACTCTCAGCTGATCTGCTGTAACATGTCCCTGTCACCTGGAGATGTGGCAATTGATCTGCTCAGGTGTGGCAGACAGATTGCAGTTCCTTGGTCCCTTGTAGTTGTCAGTGTCCTGGTCAGCTCACTGCCTTGAATGAAGTCCTAGTGCCAAAGCTGGTGAGTTCCAGGTAAGTTTGTTGCCTGGGTGTTTTGTTGATGTACTCTGGACTAATTTACATGTGAGGAGGAGCTATGGAAGACTTAGGAGAGAAAGAGTCCTCACAGGCGCAGTGCACCAGGACCAGGGAAGGTGGATGACTTCCCCTGCTAGCCCTGCCTCACCTTTGCTGAGTGAGACGTTCCACCCCTCTGTCCTGAGCTGCTGCTCCATCAGGCTTCAGACACCAGTGTGAACATCAGCAGTTCTGCTGAATATTTTCTCACTCCACCCAGGGTTTCATCTCTGAAGATTTGGTCACAGTGTAAATGCTGTATGAGCTTTGTAACATCTGTCTGATTTTATAAATATTTCAAACCCAGTAGCTGAGCCCAGTCACAGGAATCATGTACTCTAAACAGAGGCACTGGAATCCTGCTGTTCAGCTCAACAGAGGATTAGTTTCACATGTTGCTTCTATGTCTTGAGTGTATCAGTCCCAAATAACACCTGAAGTCTTTGGAACACCTTTGACACTGCATAAGGTCCTGTTCCAGGTTGCAAATGCAAACTAAGATATTCGTCCAGTGTACAAGAGGTCAGGCATAAGAAGCAAACCATTTCTACTGATCGTGCAAATCTCATTGTAAACTTGTATAAATAAAAGTCATGAGAGCGTGAAAATGCATAAATGGAGTGAAGCGAGAAAAGAGTTTGGTCTGTGTGTCCAGAATAAACCCTGCATTGTGTGTGCAGTATCTCTCTGCCACACATCTGCCTCTGTGGCTGCCCTGGAAATGTATATTGCTCCTTTTTCTTAGTTTTAGTAATTTCAAGGAGATTTAAGTCACCTCCTTTTGGCGACAGGAAATAGTAACTAAAAACTTTATAATGCAAAAGGGAATTGATGAATAGAGAATTAATATTGGCACACAAATTGTTGGACTTACTTAGACTGAAAAATGGAAATAGCTGCTGTTTTTGCCCTGCCAGTTCTAATAAATGCATTCAGCTCTACCAGAGAAGTGTTGGGTTCTTCAGCTTTGCTACTCCTATTTGACAGTGGCTGTTTGCTCTGGTGCTTCATGGTGTGAAACAAAGTAATTTTAATGCAGTCTTGTTTAGCAGGTTATGACTTGTTTGTATGAATATTAGTGTCTTCTGCTGTCACAGTGTGGCTTAAATCTAAGGTTGAGGTGACAAGTAGAGCAACTGGAATTGGTGCCTGAAAGAGCTTCCCAGGTTTTGACTGGATTTTATAGCTCCTTTTTTAGCTATAAAAACTATGTGAGCTGTATTGTTGCTCCACTGTATATTAAAATACAGAAGTTATTAATTTATGGCAAAGCCTTAGACACTGCTGAATAGGATACTGTTCTGTCTCTTCAACCCCTAGTGAACTAGTGAAAGATGAAGCTGTTCAAGGCAATGACAATAATATAAGCAAAGGTTTAGCAGTTTCCCTTACTAATGTGCACTTAAGATATTGTGGTGGACAAACCATGGCATAAACTTTAACTTACTCCATATTTTCATTAATGATTTTCACTTAAAAAGTAGAAGTGCAGCAGCAAAACTTGGTGATGATGCACCATAGGGGCATTATTGATACAAGAGAAATATTGTACAGGAAAAGTGGAATAGTTTGAGGTGTTCAGCAGTAGGAGTTGGAGGAAGTTTAAAAAGTGCAGTGTCACTCACCTAAGAACATACAGTAGTTCTTGCTACAAACTCATCAGTTGTCTTCTATTCCAGTGACACTTCAGAGATTCTCAGGAAGTTCTTGTAGGGCCTGCAAAATGTGGTTTGGAAATGAATGTCCATCCTGACTATTTTAAAATCACTACAGGGTGTCTTCAAGTGGGGAAAATCTCTGTCATTAATTATTAGTGAATTGTATTACCACTGACTAAAGCTGTTGAAATCACAAACGTCATTGTAGGATGCAGAAATCCAAGATGTGGATGGAAGATATCTCTCATGCAGTCAATTTTATAATCTCTTTTTTTCCCCCTTTTTTATCACTTTTATCCAGGTGAGCCAGTTCAGACAGCTCTATTCCAAAGTGATCAATGATAAGCATGATGATGTTATGGCAAAGTTTGGAGCAATCCTGGCACAAGGCATTTTGGATGCAGGTAAAATTCCAAACATTTAAAGCTGTCCACATTTCTTAAACTTGTTTCGCTACAATCACTGTAATAGCAGATTTTATCTGGGAGATGAGGTGCTGTGTTTATGCCTGTCGTGTAATAGTAGCAAGAAATGTCAAATTTTAAGTCATTTTGCCTAGTTGATGAAATAAAGTCTGTTTTGTAGTTTCAGCTTGTATAAGTATGTTTCTTTTAGGAGAGACTCAGCCAAGTCATTGGGGCAGAATTCATGTCCTGAAGTTTGGACAAATAGGATATTTTTTGTCTAAGTCTGTTTTGTCACCATGTATGTTAATTTATTATAGTGTGATAGGTTTCTTCTTTATTTTTTAATTCACCCCTTGTTCCAGAAATTTAGAAGTCATGTGGTATCCTATTCTCATATTTTTGTTTTTATGTTAAATTTTACATAACCACTTTAATATATATATATATTAAAGTTTTATATATATATATATTTTAATAACTAAGTTTTGCTACTTTTGTGATGGTTAAAAGAGGTGTTGCATAAAAAGGAAGCACAGTTAACTGCATTAGTGTTATTTCAGAAGACCCAGTTAGTTTCACAGACTCCTACTACCTTTTCTAGCAAAGGAAACATCATTTCATTAATGTTAATGACTAAATGATGAGTCAGGGATAGAATTCTCTAAAGGCATCAGCATTTCACAAGGGCTGAGTTGCAGGACCAATTAAGGAAGGTTTCTGTAAGCAACAAGGACTGACAATGTTTTGAATTTTTCCTCCTTGTGTAGTTAAGACTTGTACAGTGCTGTATCTGTCAATGGCACCCCTTTTCCAAGTTTCCAAAGACAGTTTCTCCCACCTGGTCTCTTGTGATGTGGCCTTCTCTTGCCATGCACCCCCTTATCCTTGTGACAGACAGAAACAAGCTGCTTTTTCCTATACTCTGAGACCAAGGTTAGTCCCGAAGTCACATAACCAAAGGAATATTAGAACTGGTCTCTGTTGTAGTTTGGGCACAGCAAACTGTGGTGTGGTTACAGTGTGTGTATGAGATTGCTGTGTCTCCAGGCTGGGTGGGGAGGGGAGAAGGACTTAGGGCTGCCTGCAGCTGTCTGCATGGAACCATCGTTAGAAAGTTTTCCTGGTGGGCATGTGGCAGTCAGGCTGCTCTGTCACAGGTGACATGGGCTGCTTAGAGAGGAAAGTAATGGGAACCATCTTCTTGATCTTTTTTGCCTCCTGGGTACCCTTCCTGGAGTTCAGACTGAGCAGTGCTCTTGGCACAAGAACATTAGTCATTCCCATGCTCATACTCTGTTGCTGGGAAGGCAGAGCCCAGCTGGCTCTGCGATTTTTCTCTCAGCAGTACAGACCTACTCTGAATTCTGACCTCTTAAGAATTCATAAAATCATTAAAATGCCACTAAAATCTTATTTTCTTCCTGCATCAGTCATGTATTGTATGATGACTTGGAAACCAAAAACATGCAATTCTAATAAACTGCATGTGAACTAGTGCCAGCTTTAACATTTTTATTTCTTGCTGAGTGGAGGGGGAAGGCTGTGAATTCCCTTTCTTAACCTATTGCCACTTTCATTTAGAGCCTCTTGAAAGAACAAATTCTTTTTTTCTTTCCTATACAACGGCACGTACTTATCTGAAACAATGAGTTATAGAATTTAATTATCACTATCAGGAAGAAAAGGTTCTTTGTGTTATCTGCCATAGTTGGGGCAATTGAGTTTAGGAAGTTTTGGGGTCTTTTTTTGTGAGGGGATGAGAAAAGCCTAATTCCCTTCCAACAACAGGGTTTAATCAAAAGTGCAAGATTTCCAGTGCACAGCTGGGAAATGATGCACTGGAGGTGTGATTTTTGCCCTGACAATGAGGCAGCCATTCGACTGGTGGTGTAATGAAAGGAGCAGGGTACCTTGGAAAACACTGAAGTGGAAATGAAGAATTTGGCTATTGTCTAATTGATAGGCCATAGCAGCTGCATTTTTACTTTAATAAAATAAGAAAAAATAGGCACTTTGAATTTAACTTAGAGTTTGAGGGCTTTTTCCTCCAAAACTCCCTTAGCTTTTACAATGCTCCCGTTCATGGTACAAGCATGTTCTCTTGTTCCAGGTTTTCTGTTCTTTGCAAAATCATTATGCTTTATTTTCTAGAGTGTTTTTAAATATTAGCTACAAAGGGGATATACTGTTTTCATCAGATGTCAGCATTTTACCTTCTTGAAAAATATGTTGCACTCTGGACTCTTGGCATCTTCTCTGGTTCTTAATGCCACATTTCTCAATCAGTGAGAAAAAATGAAGGAGGAGCAATCCTATGTGAAAAAAACCCAGTCCTATCCTGTCTGGAAAATCCTTTTCTTGATATTTAGGGAAGGGTTGAGTGGTCAGTAAAAAGTCTGGGGACAGAGTGCAGCACTGGGCAGTGCAGACTGAAGACAAAGAAGCTGTTGACAGCCTGATGGTGAATGTACTGGATTCTCCACAGTTTGGAGGCATTTTTAATTAGTGATGATAAAGAAACTCTTATTCAAATTACAGAGGAAAAAGTTGCCTGTCTCCTCCCTGCCATCTCTCCAAAGAAGCATCTCACATGATGTTTTATATTTTGGATGTTAAAGACCTTAGTACAAAAATTAAACACGCAGTCTGCTCTCCCACATGTTTAATTCAGTGTTGCTGTTTTGTGCCTTTCTCCTGCCTGTCCCTGTTTACGAAATCTTTCTGTAAAGTTGAGTCTAACTCTGTTAGGAAAAAAGACATTGTCCTGTGCTCATGTTCTTGTCTATTAGATTAGAGCTACTCTGTGTTTCACTGTCCATGTGAATCAGGTCACTGGCACATGCTGAAATCAGCTCTGCCAGGGTTTTGATGGCCCGTCCTGTAAGATTTTTACTTTCCAGTGCTGCTGTTCACAGTCCAGGTCACCTTCACTCACTACATAGAAGTGGATTATAAGGTTTTGCTGACAGAACAAGAAACAGTATGGTACTGTTTGAAAATGGGATGCTGCCTAGGCCAGGGTTGGAAACTAATTTTGAAAGTCTAAAAAGCATCTTTATCTAATGGCTGTTGTGCTGGTGTGTTGTTCTGGGCTACATTGCCACAGTTTTAGCAAGTGCCACCATGGCTATATAAAGAGTGAGTTCATCAAGGTATACAAATTATCAGTGTCTGCACTCTGCACTCCCCATCTTCTTAACTGACATTCAACTTGGGCCAGCAAACCCTCACTGTCTTTAGGACAGCCATGTGAATTCCAATAAACCTTTCCACATTGACAGTGAATTCTGGGAGATGGACCTTATAGTACTACCCTAGAATCCCTGCATTTTTCATGTTGTGTTTTTTGAAATCTTTTTTCCAGGCATCATGTCACAGCTTTCATTCATCCAGCCAAAGAACAGGAATGTTTCCCTTCCAGGCTGTCAGGGCTGCTATTTATTCATGAAGATAAATCACAGTTGTGCAGTATTATGTTTCCCCACCTTTCCTGCTCCCTGCAAAAACATGGGGGTGAGGGTGGGCTCTTTGTGGGTGTAAAACAGGAGAAAGAAGTAGCATGACAGCAACTTTTGAATATGAATTATCTTATTAATAATTCAGGAAATTCCAGAGGTTGGATAATTATAAAGGTTAAAATTCTGAAAATTAAAGTGCAAAAGTTTGATAAAGTCCAGTTAAGCTGCTTGTGGAGAATTCACTGAGCTGCTTGATGCAGAATATCTGCAGATATTGTGGGCCTGGCCCTTATAAGGTGGTGCAGTAAAGAAAAGTTCAAGGTGAAGATGGGGGAGAAGACCAGAAATTAGTGTGCAGTGCTGGGTATGTTTAAGGGTAGCACAAGAGCTCAGGTAGTCTTTTCATGGAGCTGTGGCAAACTCATGTGAAAGGGCAAGAGATTGGTGTCAGAAAATAGTAAGAAGCAGAGCAGACCTAGCAGTAGTAAAAGACAAGACCATATCATTGTTTTTCTCCAAAGAGGCGGCAGGAAGGAGTTCTTGTGTCAAACAGCAGGAGATGTGTTGCTACCCTTAAATGAGAAGCAAGGAGATAGAATGTATGCAGAGCATCCTACAGGAGGGCATCAAAATCCTCCATCTTCTACAGCTTCTCTTGGGACTAACACTGACAGACACCCAAGATGAGATTACTGCTTCAGTCAGAGCTTTCATTAGTTTTGGCAGCAAAAATATAATTTTGTTTGTCTTTAAAACTTAGTTCCATTTCAGCCTGAGGTGGATGTTTGTGCAAGGCAGAGGAATGCTATTGCAGTTTGGGATTTTCAGCTACAGAGTGCCCTGAGTTTGCAGCGAGTGGGTGTTTATATTTTAACAAAGTTAACCTCCCTGCACCTGGTTTTGTCAGCGGTAATGGACTTGCCTGGTGCCCTCTTCAACTC
Source organism: Formicarius rufipectus (assembly GCA_013399695.1). Classification (NCBI taxonomy): domain Eukaryota; kingdom Metazoa; phylum Chordata; class Aves; order Passeriformes; family Formicariidae; genus Formicarius; species Formicarius rufipectus. The sequence goes on from VXAU01000132.1 coordinate 62,416, forward strand.
AATTCACTGTGTTCATCAGAAGACAGAAGATCAGATTAACACTTTCTCACTCTGTCTGCAAGCCCAATCTTTCAATTTGGTTTCTAACTGGATGTTCCTGCACTATATCAACATATGGAGTTGTTTTGTTCTCTGCTTTGCAAGTACAAATGTAAGACTTGGTTGTCTGGCAGAGATGTAATTTTGCTGCAAAGACTGCAGGAGCTTGTCTCTGTGCAGCTTAGATTGATAACCTCTAGAAGCAACTTCTGAAGTTGCTGCTGTTTACATTTTTTTCTACTGAGATGGTGTAGGATAAAAACCTAAATATATTTCTTCTGAATAACTGATAGTTCAGGGAGGCAGCCACAGAAAGAAAAGTTTCAGTGTGCACTGCTTTACATGCAGTGTTCTTGTGAGCATTGTCTTGGGGATCAGCTCTGTGCTGTGTTTTAAAGCTGCTTATGGCAAAAGTTTGCCTTTTTCTACTGCATTGTACCTCTCTTTAACCTGAATCCTGGCAAAAAGAGTGTGGAAGGGCTGTATTCACCAATTGTGTTTGGGTGCTGCAGAGCAGTTCGGCCCTTGGGCTGCACACCTGTTTAACTGAGTTAGCTGAGCTCACAGCACAGGAGGGAGGTGTGTTCCAGAGGAGAAAACTGGCAGCTCTGTGGCCCGGCTTGTGCTGGGCAGCCTATTCATAGCAGCTGTTTGAGATTTATTGCTCAGGTGTCTCTGTGGAGTACCCAGGAACTAACTCATTAACTTACTCCATTTATGATTCCTTACAGGGGGCCATAATGTAACTATTTCACTGCAGTCGAGGACAGGACACACTCACATGCCTTCTGTGGTGGGGGTTCTGGTCTTCACCCAGTTTTGGTTCTGGTTTCCCCTGTCTCACTTCTTGTCGCTGGCTTTCACCCCAACCTGTGTCATTGGCCTTAACAAGGATCTTAAGGTATGTAAGGAGCACTGATAGCTGCTTGAAAGATTGAGTGGTCTCAAAGACTTGTGTATGGATTTGTTGCTTTTCTTTGTATGTTTCCAGCTTGTTTGTGCCAGAAAAGGTTTTAACTGGAAGAAATCCAAAAAGCAATCTTAAGTTGCAGAACTAGTGGTGGGAATAGGGACAAGAAAAATGTAGAAAGCAGACTTGGAACACTTTACTTCAAAGTAGCTTAAAAAGAAAGGAACTCTGTTGAGTATATGTGGGCAGAGACTGTCCCATTATCACTCCTGAAGGTCAGGGTTATTTAAAAAAAAATCTCTATTGCCCCTCCAGGCTCCCAAATAAATTATGTTCTCCCCTAGGAAAGCTAACAGTGGGAAAAGAGGATTTGTTTGGATTCCTTGGAGAGTAAACATGAAACCAAGCAGTCAGTACTACACTTTTCTTATGCATCTGTTCTTCCAGCTGATCAGCTGTTGTACGTCCCCTGTAAGCTGTGCACCATGATGGGGCTCTTGTGCTGAAGAACTGAGCTCATAACGTCCACAAAAAGCTTCTGGATGTGGCACTGTGGGGGTGTGCAGCCCCCTCATCACTGCTGCAGCCTTATTCTGGGATGCACAGAGCCTGCAGAGGGCTGGCTGCTCCCAGAGTCCCACTTGGCCTGAGCCAGCTGGCTGGGTTGCAGCCTCTGCACCAAACCTCTAATTGCTTTTCTTCACCTGTCCCAGACTGAGCATCAAGTCAGTGTACACACTGCACAAAATTCTCACTCTTGTTTGAAGAGATACATTTGCATTAAATTGTTTTCCCCTCTGCCCTGAGAACCTTACAGAGGTTGCATTGCTGCTTATCTGTTCCTTCCCATGGTGACACTGTCTCTGTGCCTTCCCAGACTCAGCATCTTTTTGGTTGCTTGGCCCTGCTGCCATTTTAACTCCCTCTTCTCATGCCTTAGTTTCCAGGGAGTCCAAACGACTGTCAGTTGGGTTGTGCTGTATAACTTGGCTGGAATACCAAAGCCAGCTACGAGCTGGGTGTATGTTATGGGCTGCACCACACCCACCTTGCTTCCTCTGAGCAGCCTTGGTTCTGTTGTTGCTCCACGGTATGTTGTGAAGGTTGAGAGTAGAGCTACTGCAAAAATTCAATCAGCTTAAGAATTGGGATTGGTTATCAAAGATGCTTTCTGCCCTTGCTTAAGTAGCCAAAAGTAAGAGAGTATGTGACACTGGTAAACCACCCCTAAATGTACAGTGCTTTGGCAGGAGGGCAATGTCAGGCAGTGCTTGGCTTGCCCTTGCGTGCATTGATAGAAGAGATCTTCACTTAAATCTTAAACCAATTTTATGTTAATACACACAGACACAGCAACAACATCAAAACCACAAAAGCTTTGAAACAATGAAAACAAAGCATGGTGTGAATATGGAGAGGGCTAGTAGAGCTTGCCAGAGTCAAATTATAGAATAATTGAATAACATTGTTCTGGTTGAACTGTTGCCACTGATAACAGTTTCTCAGTTTCCGGAGGGGGATAAGGGGAAGCTTGTATTCTTTAGAGAATCTGTGTTTGTCTCTGCTGGAAGGAAAATGAAGCTAAAGTAATTATTCTGCTGTGGATTTTTTTCCCCTGTCTTTCTTGTTTCTAACATTTTTTTAAACTCTTCGTCTTAGATGCCAAAAGTCCAGTACAAGTCCAACTGTAAGCCGTCCACATTTGCCTACCCCCCACCTCTTGAGGTACCAAAGGAAAAGGAGAAAGAAAAGGTATTTGGGCTGGCTTTCTGTGTTGTAAAGACTAACCCCTTCTCCCTCCTAGTATAAACATTGACTTTGGTGGTACTAACAGGGAATCTAAAGAGCGAAGGAAAACTTGGCAGGCAGTGTAGTCTCTGAAAGAGAATTCTAGGTAATTTTTCCTGCTGTGCCTGAGGCTGTTGCTGACTGTGGCATACGAATGCTGTGCTACTGAATTGCTGCAACCTCCCTTTTCTGAAGGGGTCAAGCAGAAGCATTGATAAAAGAAACTGCTTTCCACGCCCTGCTGATTTGTATGGGTGTGTCAGTGTTGTGCAGCATCTGGCACAGTGGGGTCCTAGGGCTCCAAAGTGCTGCTGCAATACACCATTAAGAGTATTAGATGGGACTCTTCTCAAATAGTCCCATATGAAAGGGGCAGTGGGCTCAAGTGCTAGAATAATAGCTGTCAGGTCCTTGGATTGCAAGAAGGGATGTGTGGAGCTAAGAATATCTGGGTATTGAAAAGATGAGACCTGTGAGATGACAAGCAGGACAATAGTGGAAGCAATTTTTTTCCTGGCACAAGGTGGTAAAAGCTGTTGAGCAGACCAAAGCAGCAGGCAGAGCAGCCCTTAGGGAGCATTTGCAGCAGTGAAGACCTCAGGCATATCATGCTGGTGAATAACATGGTATAAAAACTGTGAAACATTTTACCAGAATTGAATGCTAGGCAGGACAGATTTCAAAGCCACCAAAGAACCCAGAAATTAACTCTATTGAAAGGCAAAGCTCACTGCTCACAGCTACTTTCATGCCTTTGAATGGAATGTGAATTGGACAAATCTTTCCTCTTTTAAAATTTCCTTTCCAAAAGTTAGCATATGCCAAGAGCCCACGTTTAGCCTCAGAAGCAACATGACAAATGCTGTTACTTCTTGTCCCTCTCAGAAAGTTACTGCCATTTGTTCCCCAGCCCAGGGAGCTGAAGCTCAGTGTAGAGTGTTATGGTCACACTGAACGCCTCCTCTGTTGCCATATCCAGGTTTCCACTGCTGTGCTGTCCATCACTGCAAAAGCCAAGAAGAAGGAAAAGGAAAAGGAGAAAGAGAAGAAGGAAGAGGAAAAGATGGAAGTGGTGGGTGGAAACACTGAAATTTAAATGTCTTCTTGCCCCCCCTTACAAATGTGGAAGGTGTGTCATGAAAACCAGCACCTGCGTTGCTGTCCCCCCACTACCTGTGTTAGTTTTGAACAAAGCATAGACACACGTTGCAGTGTTCTGCAGCCCTCTACTCTGTGTGTGTGTTTGCACTGTTAAAAGCAAGAGGTGCTGTTATTTGTGAATCTGTTACTTCTGAGAAATAAATCTTCCTCAGTATTAAGTAACTGACTTCCTTAAAGGCAGAAACTTGTTTTGACAAATTTATGTGCCTGTAAGTGCATGAACATTACAAGTATTATTTCACTGCCTGCTGTTTCTAGACCCAGGGGAATTTTATCTTTTATCCATGTACTTTTCTTATTAACATAGAAAAGTCTTAGTAATTTCATGCCCTTGGTACCTCTGACCTTTAAAAAAGAAGTCAGTGTTGCAGCAGTTGCTTGGTGGTGTCTAATTCAGTTGAGAACACTGAAGAGTTTAAACTTTCTGGGTTTCTACATGCTTAACTTCCTATTCTGAAATGCTCATTTTTTTGGCAGCAGTCTCTTATGTGCTTTGCCCATTTATCAAAGTGCCAAACATTTATTCCACACACAGCTCAGAACCAGCTGAGGTTTGAGTACAGGATCTGTATGTTGCTCAGTAGTTATGGTGATTCCTTTAGCCCTCTGATGATTTCTTTCAGTTCATAGACCTGACACTGGAACTTGTCATTCTCATCTGCGAGTAATGTGTCATCCTGGAGCAAGTTGAGTAATGGACAAAAGAATTCTTGGTGGTTGCTGTAATTTGAAAAACATATGGCAGCTAAAATTCTTGCTGTACTGACCAAAAGCCCTTTCTTTTGTGCTCTGGTAACAGATGCAAATATTCCAAGAAAAACTGTAGGCTGAAAACGCATTATAGAGTCATAGAATTATTGACGTTGGGAGGACCTCTAAGATCATTGAGTCCAACTGTTACCAGCCAAGCCCACCACCAACCCATGTCCCCAGGTGCCACATCTATACGTCTTTTAAATACCTCTGGGAACAGTGACTCCGTCACTTCACCAGGCACCCTGTTCAAGTGCTTGACAACATTTTTGGTGAAGAAGTTGTTTCTAGTATCCAGTCCAACCCTTTCCTGGCACAACATGAGGCCATTTCCTCTTGTCCTGTTGCTTGTTACCATGGATCCAGCCTGTGCACATCCTTCTACAGAGCCTTCCTTCCCTCCAGTACGTGAACACTCCCACCGAACTTGGTGTTGCCTGCAAACTTGTTGGGGGTGCATTTGATCCCTTCATCTAGATAATTGGTAAAGATGCTAAACAGGACTGGTCCCAGTAATGATCCCTGGGGAACACCACTGTGACCAGCTGACAGCTGGATGTAGTTCATCACTCTCTGGGCCCTGCCATGGAGCCACTTCTCTACCCAGTAAACAGGCACCTGTCCAAGCCACGAGCAGCCAGTTTTTCATGGAGCGTGCTGTAGGAAATAGTATCAAAACCTTTCTTAGAGCTGACAAGCTCAGTACAAATCTTTCTGATTCCACTTTAACATCTATGTGCAAAAAGCAGTGTGGTCGTAGAATTTTTGATCTCTTTAGTTTAAAATAAGCCCACTCGTGGCATAAGAATAAAAGGTGTATGTGTAAAATAACCTTCCTAGACCTACATAAGTGTGGCCATGTGGTAGGCACCAACTCTATCCACTTGGCTCAGAAAATTAATCATGTCATGCGTGCAAGGTAGAATCTCTGGGTTTTTTGCTTATCAAGTTTCCTTATTACCAAGCATTACCTTTTCTTTGAATTATTCTTAAGTTCTGTGTACTAAGTAAAATGTGCTGAACAGATGCCTATTTCTTACAATCTACAGTAAAGTGCAGGTGTTGAGAGGAAGTAATGCATTAGAAGGGATGCACTTGTGTCTGTGTGTGTGTCCAGATGTCTGAAAAGTTTTCATGGATCAATCAAACGAAAAAAAAAGGATAGTAAAAAGGGAGCTTGCTGCCACCTGCTGTGTTTGAGTTGTGTGTTTTGCCATTGTCTTAATGTTTTAGAGGTATCATTGCTTTCCTGTTTTTCTGTTATCCCTGCTATATGCCTAGTAATCCAAAGCTTCCAGGGGATCTGCACAGCAACAAGCAGCCACTGTGCCAGAGCAAGTCCTGTGTGCTGTTACAGGACGTGCCATGCATTCAGTGGTGTTCCTGATCATTTCCTATTGGTTGTTCCCATCTTTCCTGCAGTCTGTTTTTTTTGCAACTCAGATGTTCCTGAGCAATAGGGAAAACATGATCTGCATTCTTAAGTATGTAAAGGATGCTGTTTTTTTTCCATCTGAGCTTTTGCCTCTAGCTGCTGAGTCACTGGTAAAGGAGGGCTTCACTGCAATCCCCTAGGGAGGAGCTGAGGTTGAGTTGTTCTGGGTGAGCTGCTGTCACTACCAGTAGTGTGAAATGTCAGTGACAGCTTTATAGGTAAACTGTTCCTCTGCCAACCTCTTGCTGAACTTGCTTTTATCTGCAGTTGGGAGAGAGGCATTGCCTTGTTGGGAGCACTTAGATGCTGGTATTGCCTGTACCAGCCTATAATAAGTGTTAGCATGTTCCTCAGCAGAACAAACACAAGGTTTTTCTTCACAGTCTGGAATTATTGCCTGGTTGTACCTTATCCTACTGAACCTGTGAAAGGGTTAGAAGTTACTGCTAAAATCATGTCAATGTTCTCTTCCTATTCCACAGGATGAGACTGAAAAGAAGGATGAAAAAGAAAAGAAGAAGGAGCCTGAACCCAACTTCCAGCTTTTGGACAACCCAGCCAGAGTCATGCCTGCTCAGCTCAAAGTTCTCACTATGACAGAGAGCTGCCGGTATCAGCCTTTCAAACCAGTAAGTGTCACCTTCCCATTCCATGTGCTTGTCAGAATGTTCCCAGTGCTGCTCTTGTATGTAAGGACCCAGAGGTTCTGTGTGTACATGAGAATACCACTCAGAGCTAGTCAGCACTGGAATGTGTTGCAAAGATTTGCAGCTTTGCTGTTATTGTTTTTTTAATTTTGCTCTCTCCAAATGATTACATGCAGTTCTAGTTGGGGGAAAGTCAGAGCTGCTGCAAACCTTTTCACCATGCTAGTGCTGTTTTACTTTTCTTCTTGTCAAATGCTGCAATGTGGAAACCAATCAGACATACTCTGTATCGATGACATTGCTGAGAATGTAAAGACTGAGCTATGATCTTTACAATAGACTGAGAAGTTGTACAGGTTCATTGTCTAAGCAGTGAAATACATTAGGACTTGTGCTGGAGCTTTATACCAGCTCCAGTGATTTATACCTAAATGGAGGTTTTTTTCATTGAACAGGTTTCCTATTGAGTTACATCTGGCCTTAGAAATGTGCTTCAGCTTCTGTTAACATAGAGAAGAGAGAGCGTGTGATTGTCAGATGGAGAATGAAAAAGGACTTTTAGTACTAAGCTCAGTGGGTAACTAACTTTGATATGAGATGCTCAGATATATTGCAAAGCTGATAAGCTCGCTCATGAACTCTTAATCTCCTCAGTCAAATTCTTTTGGCCCTTTATTTTTGTTCAAGAAATAACACCCTTGACTTTTGCAGGATTATGCAAGGGTAAATGGTGTTCAGAAGAAGTAATATATTTTACCAGGAAAATAGTGATACTTTTAATATATGGACTTCCTGGAATTCTCTGTCCACCATCCTCTTCCAAAACATCTCCTTTAGCAAAGCTGTGGTGGGGTTTTTTAGCCTCTACCCTTTAAAATGAGGGGCTGACCCAACTGCTGTTTGGATTGGAAAGATCTGCTGTGTGTTCCAGTAAGTGTCCACTCACTGAAATGTGGACATACACAGCTGTTTGCTTCAGTTTCTAAAGAAGCTGAGTCCTTGGGGGGGGAGTGCAGTTCCCTGCCTTAAGGCCCCATAAACAGGCTTTGAAGAGAACAGAACAGTGCAGTTTTTGCTGGGATTAGGGTGTGTAACCAAGGAGGCTCTCAGAAAGGAGCTGTTCTGGACCTGTGCTCTGCTTTGGGGAATGCCAGAGTAAAAGGCCTCTTTGAAATGCTGTTTATGGCCTGGAATAGTGCTGTGGCCAAAGCCCTGATCCCGGCCAGGCATGACACACCACTGCCTTTTCACACCTTGTGTTCCAGTCCTGGACACACAGAGATTTGCTTCAGTCTGCCAAGATGTTTGGTTGTGATCTTTGTAATTAATTCCCCTTTGGTTTTGTGGGGTTCTGCTAATAGGATTCCTCCGTTGGTGGAAGCTGGTGATCAGATTAGTCTCTGTTTCAGAGAGCCTCCTGGGAGGCAACTACACAGAGAGGCTTTCACTAAGCTTTATTAACCTGAAAAGAGGAGCCTTATAAAGCAATTACTGTTCAATTAGTTTTCATGTGGAAAGCCCCAGACTGGGACTGGGGTGAAGCTGTGAATCCAGATGCCACTTGCTAATAAACTGAGACCTAGATAGGGGAAATGTAAAAGGTAGCCTGGATAGGCTCTGTCTGTTCCATCTCCTTACCAGGCAGAGATCCAGGTGAGTGTCAGATGCTTTGCTTCTGAAATTGATTCCTGCTGAGGCATCTCATATGGCATAGGATCAATTCTGTGGCTACAAACACTCCACCATGAAGCAGATGCAAATGGCTCTAAATGCTCATTGCACTTGTCTTGCAGCTTTCCATTGGAGGCATTATCATTCTGAAGGACACCAGTGAGGATATGGAGGAGCTGGTTGAACCTGTGGCAGCTCACGGTCCAAAGATCGAAGAAGAAGAGCAGGAACCTGAACCACCAGAGCCCTTCGAGTACATTGATGATTAAGACGTGAGGTACAGTGTAGTGTGCAGTTACCTTTATTAATCCCAAGGAAGGAAAAGCCTCTTTGGATCTGCTGAAGCAGTTATCAGCACCCACCACTCTCATTTTAGCTCTTTGATGGTTTCTGTGTCACATATAGAAACATGCTCTGTCCCAATTCCAAGAGTTTGGCAGCATTTAAAGAGAAGTCCACAGGTTCACTCTCCTGGGTCAGGCCTGACCCAGTTGTATGGGATCTGATCTCTAATCTACCAGGCGTGGCTACTTTTGAGTGGAGCCTGGCCGGGCAGAGTTAGAGCAGCTCATGTGGTCACATGCAAAAGCTGAGCTGGGACTAGTCACCTTCTGAAAGATGGCCCTAGAGAAGCAAGTAGTTCATGTAACAAAGCTGTCATCTACTTGACCTCAAGACTGGTCAAAAGAGAACTGTTTTGCTTTCTGGGGTTGTCTTGTTTTCCCAGCAGTTCTTAGCAGAATTTGAAGACACTCCAGTGATGGGCTCTGTGGTGTTCTCTGAGCCCAACATAACCATACTGAAGATCAGTTCCAGGCAATGAATGGTGCAGTTCTCAGGTTCCTTGGTTAAAGTGCCTTAACAGATGTACAAGTCTCTCACAGAGAGGTTTCATTTCCAAATATGGTCTGGCATGTTCCAGAGCTCCCATGAGCAAAGATTAGGCACTTGAATTGGTGGAAGGGCAGGAAAACAAACTCCTTGCTGACAACTATAAATGTCACATCAGTGACAAGCTCGGGTGAGTGTGTGGAGCAAACCACAAGAAGCCTTATTTAAATACATTAATTTTCTGGTTTCTCTCTCTCCCTCCTCCAGAGTCATGTCCTCAGAAGAAGACACTATGCTTGATATCAGAAAGACAGACATGAAGACCTTCCTATCAAGATCTGCTGTTCAGTGCATGCAGCCCCAATCTGTGCTGAGCTAAAGCTGGTAGTCCATGTTTTATGGCTGAAGAACAGATATATGCTATTTAGTGTACTCTTTCACAAAACTTTGTTTTCAAATAAATATATTAAAAACTCTTGACAGAAAACTTACTGCTTAAAAAAAAAGGAAACCTAACAACTTTTTTTTTTCACTTGCCCCAAATGTTAAAACTAGACTTAAGTTGTGAATCTTACTCCAGCAGAGTTTGACTGACTGCTCTGCTGTAGAGTCATCAGGATCTGTGCACAGGTCTACTTTCTGTAGTACTTGTTTAGGCTGAGCAAGGTTGCAATAGCTGCCTGGCCCAGCCATAGCACTGGTGCTAAAGAGAGGGCAGGTCTCTCCTTGCCAGCAGTTACACAAATGAGGTCTGTTTCCAAATTACCACCATGATACTAATCTTCCCCCTCGCTCATCCTGGTGTTTGTGTGGCAGTGTGGGGCTGACAGAAGGGCTCTGGGGGTTAATGATGGGGAAATTGGAGCATGTTTCTCCTTGTTTCACAGAATTCCCTTTTTTGTGTATGTGTGTTTTCCCTGCTTTCACCAAATATGAGCAAAATAGCTGGTATGAGCAGGCAGCTGGTTACGTTGCAGGCCTAGGTGTGGGGAAGCCAGCCATGAGTTGTCACACTGATGTGCATCATTAGGGGGAATTTTAGTCAGGGATATGGAACAAGGAGCCGTCAGAGGGAATAGTGCTCCACTGTTCACTGTCCAGCCACCCCTTCACCTGCTGGGCCGTAGCACTTCAAAGGGTGTGTGAACACCAAACTGTAGAAACTGCAGCTCTGGTCTGCTGTCAGCCAAACTCTGGACAAAGCTCCATCGTTTGAAACAGCACATAAATGGAATGAGGTGTTAATTGTATGTGTGTGGGGAGTATTTTGCTCATATGAACATACCACAATCTCATGTGCATTGGTAATAATGGGAGACAAATCTTGCATGTAGTGTCTGGGAGCTTTTCCAGCAGATGGTTTATTTTGGCAAATGTTTCTACAGCAGTAGGATAGTCTGCCTTGGTTCTCTGCAAACCTAAGGAATAGAGCAGAGGTGTGGGACTGAAAGCCAATTTTGAGTCTTAGGTTGCAGCCAGAAATCTCTCAAGTTGAAGAGTCTCTAAGGGTGCTGGTCCCAAGTTGTGTTTCTCAGTGATCCAGATCTGTTCTCCCATGGAGCGGAGCCAAGAATGAAGCTGAAATTGTGACAGACAATGTTACTGTCAGTAAAACTGAAAACAAAAAGGGAAGTGCTCCAGTTCCATGGTCAAAGCAAGACCTGGTACTGTGGTGTAAATCTTGTGGTGCTATAATCCCTTCCCTTTGAATGGATACCTGTATCCCCTTAATCCAACATGTTCTGCTGATGCCAACCAGTGTGGTGTTTTTCAGGTAACTTGTTACTAATGCCTTTTGTCATAAAATACTATGGAGGGGGGAGACACTTGGAGAAAAAACTGATTCAGCAACCTGCCTGTTGGCTGGATACTGCTGTGACATTTTTAGAGTCCAAGTAGAAATGCTGGGAATAGCCAGCTCAGAAAGACCCGAAGTCTGTACTGATGCCATGGCCAAGCTGTGAACAGTCTTCTGCTTTTCACAGGACTTTTTCCTGAGCTTTTTATATTGTAGCAGATGTTTCAGAGTATCCAGTATATTCCTGGTGCTTACTGCAGTTCTCAGTATGGCTGAGTAAATCTGTCTGTGCAGAGCAGTTCCCACTGCACCACTGCCTGGGGCACCACGGAGGACTCTTATGCTAAATGATTCTCTCCTGATAGTAAAATGCCTCCTGCCACTTGCAGTGATGGGTCTGTAATAGACCCATTACAGCGTTTTGCTTTTCCATTGTAATGTAATAGACTGATTTTGCTTCTCCATTGTAATATGATAGACTGATTAAAGAGTTTTGCTTCTGCATGTTTCAGGTAAGAGCTCTGCAGCAGCTGAGCTGCTTGCAGGAGCTCTGGGAGGTGTTTTTCAGACCACTGAAGGCAGGCAGACAAGCTAAAATTTGTACATTCCAAGCCATGGCGGGAAACTCACCTCACCATATGTGGAACACTGAGCAGACCCTCCCTGCATACCGAAGGTGCCAGGAAAAACTGCCTGGATGCCAGGGAACTGGCTTGTGGATTCCCAGGGCAAGGGTACCAAGGCAGTGCTCAGGGTTTACAGAGGTCCTGCTCCTGTTCCTGTCTCTTGCTCCGGTTTCTGGTGGTGCCTGGTGCAGCTGCTGCTGCTTCCCTGGACCTGTTTGTTTTGCAGCTCCTGCTTCATGGACCTTCCTGGACTTTGACTCCTGCTGCTGCTCCCCAGACTCCTGCCTCTGCTTCTTCTGGGGCTGCTGCTGTCCTGCCTGCCTGGTCTCTGCCCGACCAGCCTGCAGGCAGCATCTCCTGGTGGTGGTAATCTTTTCTGATTGTAGTCTTTTCACCCTTTCCTACTTTCTTCTCTCTCTGCTTTTCCCTTCTGCTCCCCTAGGTTATTAAGGTCTGAGGAAAAGTGAGAGTTGATGCCTGTAGATGCTGAGAGGATGATTCACCTAATTAGAGGGCTCCCCGAAGTCCTAAAACCTGTAGGCTTCCAGCTAAAGGGGAGATAGCGAGCCTAACACCTGGGGAAGGAGCGGTCGCCAGCCTAGAAGAGGCTTCCTTGGCACAAGCAAATGTAAAAATCTCAGACATCCAAACTGATTGCTGAGCTGATGCTCTGGGATGATGTGGTAAGTTTACAGACAGGCAGTCAGGTTTTTGGAAGAGATTTTGGTGACTGTTGAAGAAAAAGGCCACGTGTGCTAGACTGGGGACACCAGAAGGAAATGGGAAATTGGCCTGTCCTCACTTCCACACCTCTGCCACTTAGGTTTCTTCTCTGTGTAAATGCTTGTGGGAACTGTCTAGTTTAGGATTGAGAACACTGATAGAAAGGCATCCATTGTTTTGGCTTTTCCCCATAGCTGCTCTGTGTTTTCCTCCTTGGAAGAATGTACTGGACAGGAGTTGAGGGGATGGGGGTGCACAAAAACCTCTGGAAAGCTGAAGGATCCTGCCCTGTCTGAGCGGCTTTCCCAGGAACAAATGAGGGCAGTAACTGTGGGACCGGCTCAGTGCTTTAATACTGTCATTTAGTCTCATTAGCACAGATTTTTAAGGAAGTGCTGCTCTCCTGGGTCTATCTGGGGATGCTGTGGAGGGGCCCACCCTGGTTCTTTGCCAGGGGCTAATTGGGCCTGATGCTCCTGGGTTTGCCAGAGGAGAGGCCAGGGTGACAGGAAACATGCTTCTGTCCCTCCTGACTAATGGGCTTCAACCCCCTTAACCTTGGTGAGAAATAAATCAGTTCTAAAGCATACTGCTTCTGACAGATCCCAGTGCCCCTCCAGGACGTCCTGGACATGTCTTTTCCACTCATTAACTTGGGCGCAAGCCCTCTGCTTGGCACCATGCTGGGGACCAGAGTAGGGGTGGAGATACTGGAGGTAAAGCTCCCAAGGCAAGGGGTCTTTGAGAAGGCATCCAGCAGCCCCTCAACATTGCTACTCCACTTTGGCAGACACTCAGTAGGTCTCCTCCTCTCACCTCTCCCCATGACAACAGTGCTGCCCTCCCTATCTCTCCCCTCCCTTCCAGGGCCAGGCAAAGCTCTTCCTCCTCAACATTCAACATGAAAGTTGGGTGCCACTGATAATGCTGATGATATTGGCCATTTATCTCGCTGCATCCTGGCAGATGGAGCCTCCACCACCCTCACCCCTGCCAGATGGTGGCCCACCCCAGGCTCTTCCCTTGCTTGCTGCTCTTGGCCTTGATGAGGGGTTGGGTTTTCAGCCCAGCCCCAGGCCCACCTTAACCCTGCAGCAGTGGCAGGATGGGGAAATTGGGGAGCACAGATATTGCAGGACTGTGCAAGGCTTCTGGTATTTGCTTGCAGCCTCTGATGGGACCAGTGGGCTTGAAGTTCTTCACCCAAGGGTGCCAATCTTTCCACAGAGTGTTTTCACATGGAAGGAAGGGTCTTTGCTCCCTCAGTGAAGATAACTGGTTTGGCAGACCTGGTTCAGTGTGTTTATCACTGGTGGGATTAGCTCTGTGCCTTTGGACAACATGCTGCCCCAGCTGCTGGGCCTGGCTTGACTTGGCCTCTGAAATCCTGCCCTGTGTGGGCAAGTGCTCCAGCTGGCAGCAGCCCAGGTGTGGAGTTTTGTTTTGAGGTCCATACTCCAGTTCCTGCCATTGGCTGCACAGCTAAAGCTCAGAGTTTTGCTCAAAAGAAACACTGTGCAGGTACTCATGTGAGTCATTGGTGTCTGGGAATCAGCATTACCCACACAGTGCAGAGATGTAACTCTGCAGAGGCAGATCCTGCTTCTGTCCAAGCGCTTTGGGGACCAGCTGATCAAAGGTCCTGGAGACCATAACCCCAGACATCCCACCCCTGTGCATTTGGTCTGATGGCCCCTGCTGCCTGATACAATGTACATGTGTGTGCTCAAATAACACGTGTGTCTGGGTTTTTTCTTTGTGTTCGCAAAGCATGAGCAGAAAATGAGCAGTGGAGGGTCTATACCGTAAGGGCCCAGGTGAAGAAGGTCCTGGGGAGCAGGGTAGTGTGTCTGGGGGAACACCCTGGTGCTCACTGCCCACTGCCTTGGTGCAGGGCTGGCCAAGGGGAAGGGCAGTCCTTTGGTGGCAAAAGCATCCCTGGCCAAGGGTATAAATAGCTGCTCTGGTGACCCAGGGAAGAATGGCTGCATGGGTGAGGTTAATTGACAGCAGAAATTATGGAGACATTGTTCCTCCCAAGATAACCTGCAAGGGATGAAGTGTGGAGCAAATTTTTCCCCTTCAGAATGGAGGAAAAAGACCTGAAATATTGGTGCAGTGTCTTTGTTCTCAGCTTTAGGCTGGGTCTCCCATTTAATTGTTTTACTCCATTCCATGCCAGTGAGAACGAAGATGGATTAACTTTTTGTTTCCCCACCGTGTCCTCCCAAAGGAGGAGCTGAGATAGCTCCTGCAGGGGTGGACAAATTCTCTGTTTACTTTTACTTCACATTGAGGTCTTTTTTATTTTTAGTTTAAGCATGAAACCTGGTGCTGAAAATAATTTGCTGGAAACATCTGCACTGGACAGCAGAGTTCATGGGCTCATTCACAGATGAAACTTGCTGCTTGCTGGTCTTGTGGGCCTTGAGGTTTTTCAGTTTGTCCCTGAGTGATGGGGCAGGCAGCAATCAGTCCTTCAGTGGCATGGGACAGGTGGCCATTGGCCTGTGTTGGTGGTGGTAGCATCAACACTATGACAAAGCAAGGAGGGCAGTGAGACTCACTGGGACTGGGGATGTTTCTCCTCATGATGAAGGTCTCTGTCCTGCTGATTCTGTGCACCCACTTCCCAGATTGTTTTCTCCACATTATTTTTTTTCAGTGTAGCATCTCTAGCTCTTCCCTTCTCCCAGCCCCCTGCCATTTTTGGCTGGCAGCCTTGCTGTTACTGCAAGCTGGCCCTCACACACTGGTATTTGCCTTGGTTGGGGGCTTAATGACCCATATGTTAGTTAAGGACATGCCAGAAAGCCCAACTGGGGCCCCCTTTGGGCCTGAGGCATTGAGCTGCTGTCATCCCCCATGGAGACATTCCCAGATCCACAAAAGCATCCCATCTCTCCTGGTTGTCAGCTCTTTTCCTGTGGAGATCTCTGAAGGGTGATTTCTGCCACAGCTAGAAAGGTACATGGGCTGATCTCTTGGGATGGAGGAGCAGAGAAAACACTGGAGGACTCCTTTCTTCCTCCAGCCTGGGCTGGGCTTTAGCCAACCCACACCAGGGTGGTGGCAGCAGCAAGAACGTTTTGTGGAGGTTGGAGAAAGCAGCGTCTCCTCTCCAGGTGGGATATGTGAGGGGCTGACATTGCAGGGATATAGGTTGAAGCCTGGATGCTCCTCTCCTTATCTCTAAAGTCCTGCTGGGAGAAGAAAGCTTTGGCTTCAATGCTGGACTGCTGGGTGCATGGGACACTCCTTCACTGTTTTGCAGTGCAGCTGAAAGGAGCTTCTGGGGGACCCACCAGCCAGTCCTTTCTCCATCCCTGCTCTGGATTGAGTGAGCCAAGAGGTTTCTGGACCTGAAGGAGAGCAGAGTTCACCCTGTCACTTCCTTTGTGCATCTTGTGGCACAAAATCAAAGTCTCTGTTGTGCTTCTCCTAGTCAGAGCTTTGCTTACAGGAAATTACTGAAGAAAGGTTGGATATAAATAGCCTGGGACAGGATGGCCACATCCTTCTGGGAGAGGCAGAGGAGAGGTGAAACTTGAGGATCAGCATCAGGAAAAAAGTCCCATCCAAGGGACACAGAGCAGCTTTATGGCAGTCTGATGCTGGGGAGAGCAGAGAGGTTTTGCAATTCCATTGCCTTGATTTTCTGTGCAGAGGGCCCTGGGGAAGCATTGCTGTGTAATTCAGTATGTGAGCAGCATCTGAGCTCCTGGGCAAGGCCCTGCCTGAGCACAGCAAAGCCAGCGTCCAAGCAAACCTCTCTGACCCCCAGCCAGTCCCAGCACAGCAAAACTCAACAGTTAAGGTTTGTTATTGTGGGATCTTCAAAAGAAAGTACAGAACAGAAAAAGGAAAGCACTGGCTAAGTAGATACTCTTTATACATGCAGAGTGTATCTACTGTTTGTATTATTAGAAGTTTAATATATATATAAATTTTATGCTTGTTTATATACCTAAAGCTTTGTTATTTAGTATATAAACCACCAAACCCAGAAACCCCAATTGCCAACTCAGACATGTACCACTCTGGCCACTCCTGAGTGCCCACAGCAACAACAAAGATAATTAAATGCTAATTTGTCACACTCCTGGGGAGCAATGCGAACATAAACTAATGCTTAAAATAGAAATTTTCTGTTCCTTCCTAGGAATTCCCCCTATATAGGTGCTCTCTATAAAACGTCCATGTCCTTTCTAGAAATTTCACTGGGCTTTCTGTGGGATTTTCAGATGGCTTTTTAGGAATTTAGGACATATTCCAGGAATTTTCCACTACTTTCTAGAAATTTCTTTCTATTTTTCAGGAATATCCTTGTTCTTCCTAGGAATTGCAGAGAGATTTGTAGGTATTATGGACTGGAATTCCAGGATGTTTTCTGAACAGTTTGATGTGCTTCCTAGCAATTCCATCCAGCTTTCACTCACTTTTCTTCCATCATTTTCTAGGCCTTTCCTGGAAGTGCTGGGGAAGGAGGAAGCCTGAAGAAAACTGGTGAGATTTCTCCTGGTTTCCTGGAGAAACTCATTCCTCAGCAGGGTTTCTTTAACTGAGAACATCTCTGAAGCAAGTTGAGTTGGGGAATGAAGTGTTTTCATGGGCTTCTGTCACAGGCAGAGGTGATGGATGAAGTCACCTGTTCCTGGCACCTTTCCATCCATCACATGACACACAAGCAAGTAGAAACTGGTTGATTTGGCCCAACCCTGGCTCAAACCATTGCCCTGTCCCGTAACCAGGACAACTGTAATTTGATGAAACAAAGCATGGGAGGAGAGACAGATTTGTCAAGGCTGCTCTGCCCTTCATAAGATATTCGATGTCTTCCTTTCCTTTCCCAAGAGCAGCAGTCTGCCTCAGTATTTTATTCACAAATACCAGCCCAGTGTGACCAGGGAGCACTGGTGAAGTAACTCCCACGGGTCATGGATGCAGTGCTGGTGCCTGCTCACCATCTGTCACAACTCTCCCCCCCATCACCTCGCTCTTTCCAAACTTTTTGCCTATTAAGATGATAATTTTAGATCTGGCCAGAATGTTCCAGGGTGCCTTTTTTTCTGTCCCTTAAATAATTTTATTTTTTTTTATTGCAAAAGGAGAATATCCCTAGGTCACAAGGAAAGGCAAGGTCGTACCCTGAAGTCTGGTGTTGGCAAGGTAAGGATTAGAGATGGTCTCGGTGGGGAGCTGATGAGCTCTCGGGGCTTGTGAGGTTATTAAGGGTCAAAACGCGGGGTGGGACGACGGGGCAGATGCGAATCTCCGGTCCAGGCTCGGCTT
This sequence comes from Formicarius rufipectus, assembly GCA_013399695.1. Classification (NCBI taxonomy): domain Eukaryota; kingdom Metazoa; phylum Chordata; class Aves; order Passeriformes; family Formicariidae; genus Formicarius; species Formicarius rufipectus. The sequence continues at coordinate 80,090 of VXAU01000132.1, forward strand.
TAGGAGCCCTTCTGTGTAAAGGAAGGTGGATCGTGCCGTGTTCTGGTCGTGGGACAGGCAGAGGAAGCGCTGGGAAACAAGGATGCACAAAGCGACGCCGAAACCCCGGGCAGGACATCGCTGGTCATAAAGCGTTTCGCTGCGTCGAGCAAATGCTGGCTAGAAAACTGGTAATGGCAAGACGCTCATTAACACCGCTGTTAATTGGCAAAGGGGTTCGATGAGAGCTTGGCCGATCCCCGATGTCTCGGGGGAGGTGTCGGAGCGGAGGCGGCCCGGGAGGCTGTTCTGCCCTCCCTCACCACGGCGCCTCCCCAGCTGCGCAGCTCCCAACGCAACCCCAGGTCGGAAGGCTCGAGGTATGGAGGGCGCACAGAAACACTTATAAAGGACATTTTAAGCCAAGCGCCGCCCCCCCCTCCCCATGTCCGCCACCGCCGCAGCGCGACCCGGCCCCGCCGCCAGGGGGCGCTGCCCGCCCGCCGGCCCGCCCCGTCACGTGACGCGCCTCTCCCGGCCGCGATTGGGTGGGAGGGGTCACGTGAGGGGGCGGGGCGGGGCCGCCGCTGTTGCCGCGGAGACACGGACGGAGCGGGAGGGAATGGGATTGGGATAGGGCGTGGGACAGGTGGGACAGGGATCGGAAGAGGTGGGAATGGGATCGGGGCAGGGATTGGGACAGGGAGTGGGACAGGGGGGAAAGGGACTGGGACAGGTGGAACAGGGACTGGGACAGGTGGGACAGGGATTGGGGCAGGGGGAACGGTATTGGGGTAGGGGAATTGTGTTGGGACAGGTGGGACTGCGGGGACTGGAAGTGGGACGGGAGGAGATTGGAAGAGGAGAGACTGAACAGACTGGCATTGGACAGGGGGAGATTGTGGCCAAGGGAACTGGAATTGGGACGAGACGAATGGGTTAGGTGGGACTGGGATTGGGACGGGGGGACTGGGACAGGGAAATGGGGATTGGGTCAGGGGGGACTAGGATTGGGAGAAGGGGGACTGGGACAGTGGGATGAATGGGATGTGAGGCAACTGAGATTGGGGTGGGGGTGCAGGAGGGATGTGAGGTGGGTGAGATGGGGGCAGGTGAGGTGGGATGGGGACAGGTAGGCTGTGGGAGGAGTGTGTGTCTGTGTCTCCTTGTGCTGTTTGGAGATGCAATGGTTGATGGGCTGTGCTGGGTGAGCCCTGTGCTGCCCACTCACACCCCGTTCTTTACAGTTTTCCAGCTCTATCAGCGTGGCAGTGACACTTAGCAATGGGTGACGTTTTAGCCTATGAAGCTGAGTTACTCCTGCTGGTGAGAGAGGTTGGTTTTCTCCCATTATTTCTTTTCTTTTTGTTGTTGAACTAAGCAAGGCAGAATTTCTTAGTTTCTTGTATTCAGAGCCAGGCACTGTAACTATGATCTGCATTCTGGAGTTACTTATCTGGCCAAGTGTTGCCACACTCTGAACTCATACTGACTCCTGTCATGCTCTGTAGCTTCAAAGGGCTCAGTGTCTGTTAAATGTCAGCAGTCAAACAGCAAATCAATCCAAAAGTATCTGTTGTTCATTGCAAAAGAGATTCTCATTAAGGGAAGAACAAGGTTGATTAGATATGGCAATTTTGGGGCTCAGTTCCAGTCTATGGTAAAGGTGATTGCTGCCTTGTTCCATGTGTGTATAAAANCCTATGGTAAAGGTGAGATCCTTAAAATCCTGCTTAGTTGCCGCCTTGTTCCATGTGTGTATAAAATCAGAGGCATATGAAAACCCTAGAGCTGAGAAAGCCTGGACAAGTCCTGAGACTACGGATCTGCATGGTTTAATGCCTAAGCAGGGTCTTCCAACTCGGCACTCCTCTATCCTTTTACCCATAACAGGAAATCAGATATCTGAAGTGTAAAACAGTCCTGTGAAAAACACGATGAGAGACAAATGTTGAAGGGCAGGTGCCTCTGTGGCTGTCTGTGCTTCTGGATAAATTGACTAAAATGGGGTGTTTATGAATTGGAGCAAGGACACAAACTGTGATCTCTGTTGCCTTTTGCTGCCTCATTCCTTTAATTGGCCCTGTGTTGGTTGCCTTGCTTAGGGCCCTGAGTGAACACCAGACTGAATCCCTGTGCCTTGTGTGACCCATCCTGTGGCCGGTTCCACAGGTGCTGGTGCTGCAGAGAGGTGGTCAGGAGTGGCAGTCAGCTGTCATTTTGCCCAGCTGGCACCAGGCTCTCTTGAAAACCGGGACAGTTGCTGCCTGCCAAAAGAGTCAACCAAATGGCAAAATCATGCACAGCTTAAGTCTTTTTGTGGGTCTCTAAAAACAGAGCTAAAAAGAGGTTTAAGTCCTTAATCATTACTGTACTACTGTTGATTGTGAGGAAAGCAATTCTTGTTACTGTGGCAATTTTGGGAATCCGGGTAAAGATTGTGAAATGAAATGTGATGTCCTGCCTCAGCAGCCAATGGCTAAGAGTCCTGTGATGAGGAGTGGAGGGAAAAGTTGTGTCTAATGCAGTGCCAGTACATTGTGGAAGAGGCAGGGCTATTTATTTCTTCCTCAGAAGAACAATTCTTGAAGAGTTGGTCATTGGCTTGAGGGTTCTGGCTCAGAATTCAAGCAGTCTAACTGCTCTGCCCTCTAAGAACATTATTTGCAAGGAAGTTATTTACTTGTTTCATCAACCAAGGTATAGCATTAATGGATTTTAGTTAATTTTCTCCTTTGGTTGAATGAATTTACTGACTAAACCAAAGAGCATCATTCTTTCGGAGAGGACGTGCTCAGTTGTCACTTGGATTCAGGAGAAAATTTAGAGTCAGTATTTTCCTACCACAAGGTATCACTTCTTGGTTTGTCACCGTGCAGTCTTTGGTATTAATGAATCCTCCTGTATAGAAACTTTGGCATTTCATGGGTCATTTATTGAAGCATTAATCACCTAAGAAAATTTTTGTTCCTGCATGTTTTTGTCTTGTAGTATTTGGATTTTGCAGAATTTGAAGAAACGGTGAAAGTGTTTAAAAAAGAATGTAAAATAAAAGGGAAGCCACTACCTAAACCAGCAGATGTTGCCTCAGAAGATCCGTTACCTGTTCAGGTAATGCATCATTTACACTTCCTTTGAACTGTGCTAAAAACAGTTAAAGACCACTAACAACCCCGTGAATTATTACAGCAGTGAGATCATCTGACCTGTCTGAATAGATTCTTGATTATTTGAAAAAGTCTTCTTGCAGTCTTCTTCTGGTTCACGAACCTTCAAGTTTGGGTTTGTTTTGTTGTTTTGGTTTGTTTTTTTTTTCAAAACTCCAGCCCTTTTGAACAGAGTAGTTTTGATTCACACTACTTTAAGTTTTTAGTTTACCGTGCTTTGATAAGACTGATTTTCACACACTCTGGGCATTTATTTTTCCATTACAGTAAAACTGGGTTCCCAGACTGACATGCTTTTGAAAATTTGGGCTTTACTTCTTGTATTGATGGTTGATTCAGGCTCTCAGAGATATTGAAGATACATGGTGAAAGAATATCTAGGCAATCATTGAGTGGGGATAGATTTTTGGATAAAACTTTGAATTCAAAGTTTTCAGATGGCACCTGAATTCTTCATTCACTAACCAGCTGCTGAGGAAATGTAACTCCTCTGTGTTTGTTTTTAAAATGAATGTGTTTCCTCTTTGCAGGAAGATCTGCTTATAGCATTTGAAAATGGTGAGCAGAAAGTTTTCTTCCAGCTCTGGGAGAAACATGTTTCGTCTTCAGTCCGGGATAACGACCCAGTTGCTCAGAAGTTGGAGTTTTATCTTCACATACACTTTGCCACCTTTCTCCTGAAACAAACCATGGGAAAACCTGTAAGTTTAGTTCACAATTCAAATTTCAAATTGCTTTTGTTTGTTTTACTTCATTTATTTTTCTTTAGTGTGAATGCAGATGAGATGTTTTCTAAGAAGAATTCCCAAAATATATATTCACTTTTGGGCCACAGTCTGCATTTTAGTTGAATCAGAGCCTTTATATTGTGAAGTATGGAGGTGGAGGATGGAGTTGTCCTTATCTTGGAGATCTTGAAGTGTTTTAACTTGGAAAATATATTAATATGTTCAAATCTCTAATTGCAGACCATAGAAGATTCTTAAACTGCTTCCACTTTGGACTGTATCTGTGGGTTAAAATATAATAATTTCTGATGAAATGGGGAAGCTGAGTCTTGATCTGCTCAATATGCTATATTGAAAAATATAATTTCAAGTTATTGTAAAATAAAATCTCTCTTACATGGGACTTTTATGTTGAAGAGACATTTAAGTAGCCTGGAGTCAGCCAGATCAGCCAGGGCTTAATAGCTCCTGCTTTTCACCTGTTAGCTGCTACAGGAGTATTTGGATGCTTTTCATGTGGCATCTAAGCCTCTAAGGAGCTTTTGGTCTGTTCTGTGTGCCAGCTCCCCTTCTTGGTGCTGTGCACCAGGATGTTTGTGGATCTGCACTTATCACTGAAATAAAGCATGTCTAGTAGGTGTTTACGCTTTGCCTGAGTGTGGAAATAACATTTTGCTTTAGAAATCTAGCCTGAATTGAGCAGGAATAATTTACATACAAAAATCAATTGTCTAACTCTTCTTTTTTTGGACCTGGATGAGAGAAGCAAGAGCAGTGGTTTAAATTTTCTTTTGTGGCTGGTGAAAACATGATATGATGTTCTCTAGTTAAATAAATGTTGGTTTTTAGAAAATGAATGTTCTGGAATATCAAATTTGGTATTAACATACTTGTGTCTCTGCTTGTCTTTTTCAGCTTTGCAGTGCATTCAGAGTGGTAGTTTTTTAAATTCACTATGCTGCTTTATTTCCTAGGACAAAGCTGAACTTGAGGAAAGGATTTCACATTTTAAGGCATACCTGGAAACAAAAGGAGCTGCATTAAGCCAGACTACAGAGTTTCTTCCCTTCTATGCTTTGCCTTTTGTTCCAAATCCCATGGTGCATCCTTCTTTTAAAGAACTTTTCCAGGTGAGTATATGTGTTGCAGAGATTGTATTTATGATGCCTCTTCTCGTGGGGTGATAAATACTGAATAATGTGTAGTTGGTGTATGCTTTTATTGTCTCCTTTAACAGAAACTGGACAGTCATAAAGGAACATATGTTTGATGGAGAAAGGGTTGTGAGAATGCTGTCAATAACAGAATGCCATCTTAAGTATGAATTTTACATTTCCTTGAATCTTAAGTGCCATGCCAGCCTTGTGTCCATAAATTATCATTGCTGCATCTCCTTTTCCTCAGGTCCCTCAAATGTGGTTGCTTCTGGGAATGACTCTGTAGTAGTTCAAATCCACTTACTTGGTTTGAGGTTGCTGCCCAAGCCTACTATCTGCATATATATAACTAAATTTAAAGCATGGTATCTAGGCATAAGGAGACCAAAGCAGTTTAATTTAATGTGGAAAAGGGAAAGTTGATTTAATAAGTAATCCTCCTGTAACAGAAAATGAATCAGTGTTGTCTGTGTTCTGAGGCTCTTCCCCCCACCTCCCCAAAAAAAGTGCTGGAAAGGCGTAGCTGTGCTGAGTGGTTGAGTGACTCTTGCCACAGGCATTTTTCCTGGTTAATTTTTTTTTGTTAAATGTGCTTCAGTCTTTACCTTTGAATGACTGTTTCAGAGTTCAGTTCTTAGACTTGCATGTGCAAGGTGAGAAAAGAGTGTAAAAGTTTGTATACCTGAACTTCAAAATAGATCTCCTTTCCAGGTGCATTTTCAGTGTGACAGTGTTCTACACTTATTCTGCTGATGAAGGGGATAAACACCTTTACATTGACCACTCTCTGGGCACCATGATGTGATGGTCAGGAGATGACTTTCAGAGCTGTGTTTTGACGTTCCAAAGTGGCAATATCTGTGGGGAAACTACAGCCATCATTTCACTTGCTGACAGCTTCTTCTTGTGGGGCAGAACTGTGCCTTAGCATTTTGATTATCAAAGAATCACAGAATCATTTAGGTTGGAAGAGACCTCAGAGATCAAGTCCAACCTAAGACCTAATGCTGGAAATGGCTGGTTGTGTGGCTTTGCTTGGACCTGATCAAGGAATTGGTCTGCTTTGTTTCCTGTGAATGTGTGTGTATACAGCTCCCATGTACACACACACATACACAAATGTGTTTGTGAAATATCTGTAATGTTTCTCAGGATTATCTGCTTGGAATGCTTCCTTGTCTGATCATGTGGACAGTTGTGCTGGCCTGGCTAAGCAGCTGTGGGCAGCCACTGTGGTGCCAGGAGGTGCCTCCAACCTGTATTGCTGCCACACTCTTTTTGATATCAAATTAAAGCTTAAGTGATGCTTGCCCTAGGGCAGACTTTGGATGTACCAGTTGTTGAGGAGCTCCAGTTTATCACCAAAAAAGGCATATACTGCCATTTTCCTTTGGGACCAGCTATAAATAATGAGATGGACTGGTTGATCTCAGAGATGGGATATGCCTACTCTTTTTTAATTTTACTTAGCAGCTTTTTTTTTTAATGCCTTATCTATGATGAGATCCTCAGGTTTATTCATAGTAATGCAGAGTCCAAGCTCTTAGTCCACAGTCACTCATATTTTCTTGTGGGAATTGTACAACTCATTCCATGTTAGTGTTGAAACACAGATTGTTTTACGTTTGAGAAAGAGCAACAGTGAGTCACTAGTCTAGTAAGCAGTGTTCTTATGGCGTATATTTTTCTCAGGCATCTCATGCTTTATATAGCTGGAGTTCCTGTCAGTTTGTGTAATACATTTTGAAAAATAATATACACACCTCTCTGTAGGAGACAAGGTTCCTTTGGTAATATACAGCGTGCTGTGGTACACCACTGTCTGGTTATTGAATTGGTAAATGCAGCAAGTAAATTCTGTACACTCCAACATGGTGAAATAGAGGCAGATCTGACCTGTGAGAACAGCTTGCAACATAGATGTATACAGCAGTAAATTGAGGAAGCTCCTGCTACTTTTTGGAAGACAGGGCTTTTTCATCTGTTGGCTAGCTTTTCCTCGAGCAGCAACTGGCTTCACTGAAGGTGTGAAATAAAATAAATGAGTATTCAGTGGATTTTTAGGTGTATTTTGGCCTTTTTTCCTTAACTGTTATTTTCCTGTGACTGTGAGACACTATGTCAGGCAGAAGACAGCATTCCATGCTGTTGCTCTGTTGGTCTATTTTTATGAGTTGTTTTTCTCCAAATCTTTATTTTAGAAACATTTTACCCAAATCACCAGTGTCACGTCTTGATGCTTCTGATAGTTATTGATAAAATCTACAATTCCCAGATCTTTTCAGGTATGAAAGGTGATGAAAACTGAGCAGTGCAAAATTACTCATTTTGTACTCTAATAAATGTAAAATTCACATTATTTTTTTATCCTTTTTTTCATGTTGCTTGTATTTAAAGGTACATTCTACTTCAGGGGGAGCTGTTGCATGTGCATACAAGGCACCAACACTATTGTGATAGTTTTGCAGTTGAAATAAAGCTACAGTGTGCTTCAACCTCTGTACACATTTATGGATAGTGAGCAAACACATTCGCTTTAGTAGCAGTGAAGGGGAAATCTTTTCTGTCCAGTGTTGGCTGCCTTCTAGTGGAAGGTTGCTGTGATCCAAACAGTAATTTCTACAGAGTGTACATATTTGGTGAACAGCTGTCATTATTTGTTTTTCTTTTCAAGGATACTTGGACACTGGATTTAAGGACAAGATTGGAAAAGTTTCTGTCTCTGACTCTCAAAGCCAGAAAGACTCCTCGGCTTCTCACTTTATTTGTATCCTTTTGAGAAAACACTTGGAAGATAATTAGCATTACTATATTGAGGCAATATAGTTTATTGCAAGAGTGCGCTGATAAGATTTATTGCAGAATTGCAGTAATGTTTCAGTTCTGTGTTTTTATGACAGGAAACTATTTATATTCCACATTAAAAAAGATTTTGTAAAAGTTATGTAAAGGCAATGTATAGATACATACGAACCTGCGTGTTTATCATATGACCTTCTTTTTTTCCATGTATAAAGTATCAGATACCCAAAGGCACCAACCTGACCTGAGTTCTTTCTCAGTGTTTTTAAAGCTGTTAATCTTTTAAATTAGCCATTTCAGGGTCTAAAAGCAAGTTTTCCTGGGGTTTTCAGGATTCCAGAAATAATTGGTTCACTCAATGGCTTGTGCATTAGACTGTGTTGTTTTTCTAACAGTACTGGTTCAGCTGTATTGTCAGGCCTATTTTATAAATTAACTAGCTATATGGCAAATTTTCTTCTCCAGGTTTGGTCAATATAGTTAAAGATAAGGTAGAAAGAATGGAACTGGAGCATTATAGCATTTGTTTCTGGCTTTTTTTTTTTTTTTAGTTCTTTCTAGGGTTTATATTTTTTGTTTGGGTTTTTTTTTTAAATGCAACATAAGTTGAAAGTCCTTTTCTTGCTATATCCTACTTTATTTTAAAACAGAATGTTGCCATGGTGGTATTGAATAATGAGCTGGAAATAGATCCCTTCTCTTTAATTCCTGCCCATTTGCCAGGATGGGGGGCACTGACCAAAACCCTGCTTTCACTCCCATGTTATGGATGTTTGTGTGGGAGCCTGCCATACAACAGCTGAAGAAAATGTTCTCTTTGCTTATTCCTTTTTATGAAATAATGGACTGCTCTTTGCTTATTCCTCTTTATGAAATAATGGACTGAATCCTAATTAAGCCTTGGATATTTCTTAGGTATAAAAACATCACTTGCCTTAAAACACTTGTATATTTGTATGTTGGTTTTATGTAAAATCGGCATTTTGACTTTTCATTTTGGTGTTAATACAGTTAGACTGGAGTTACTGTATCTTATCCTTCAGGACTGGATCTAGTGCCTTTAAAGGTCAGCCAAAGGTCTCAAGTCTCTGTGCAACACTGTGCTTTGTGCACAATTTCATGTACTTATCATTGATTAATTTATTCTTCATCTCCTGTGGCACATCAGATATTGGCTGTTGCCTGGGGGAGCAGGAATACTTGGCTTGGCTGAGTTTGCCAGTTGGTTGAGTTTCTTATTCTGTGTCTCTGGAACACACCTGTACTGAAAGGATGCACGTTTTCCTGAACTGCTCCTACTCGTACAACAGAAAGAAAATGGACAGTGCAACAAAGGTAAATGCTGAGATGTGGTAAGGATAATCTGTGGGATTATTAGGGGCTGTAACAGTAGCAGAAGGCACACCTGCAGAGAGGAGGAAACTAGTAATGCATGGGAGAAAGTCCTTTGAAATCCAGACCCCTGCCTTGGGGTTACTGCTGCACTGCTTGAGCTCAAAGGGTTGAGCATCAACAGGCATGTACTAGAAGTGGCAGGGGGACTAGTAGTAGGATTTGTATTTAACCTCTGTTCTGTCCTGAAGTATGGTAGAAACAAGGAGAGAACTCCATAAGAAGTGCATACCAGCTGTTCATTTTTAGTTCTGATGAAAATAAGCTGCCTCAGATTGCTTTCCCTTACTTGCTTGTGCCTACCTGTATCTTCCAGATTTCAAAGCTCATACAGTTGTTCTGATGATCGTAGACAGGATGTCATCCTGTTTAAACTCCTAAAATAGTGCATATTAATATCTCCTGAATAAGAATGTGTTAATTTAAATGTGGCTGTCTGATGTGTTTTATTTTGAGGCAAGCTGCTTATACACAGTGAAGTGTGTATGTGACTTGGAACCCTTTAAAAATAATTTCATCACTGAATCCCATTAGATACTGATGACACTTGAAATATGTGCCTTTAGAAATCAGTTCAATAAATAGAACTTAGGTTTCCAGCTACCTTGCATTCTCTTTTTCACTTGACCTTCTGCATATTCTCTATAGATAGAGATCTGCATGAGACCAGCTGGGTTCTTAAAATGACTTTTCCTCTTGAGTTAATTTAATCTGTAGATTTACCCTGAGGATTTACTCTTTGTAGATTAAATTAAAGAGAAAGTTTGGCTTTCTTCCCGTGTGAGTTCCATGTATTTTCTTTGTTACGTTGTGCTTTGTGCTGCATTAAGACTTTCACTGAATATTAGAAATATCTTCATGGATTTCTATTTTCCAGAAGTTACTCTATTTCCTCATGACGGACTTCTCTGAAGGCAATAATTCCATATTCTGATTTAAAAGAAATAAGTATGTGATTGAGCCTGAATTTTTGGGGATCTAATTATTTTTAATTTGGGCAGGTTCTGTACTTTGTAAAGTACAGGATCTGTCATGGAGTTGAATCCACGCATGTCAGCCTTAATTTGTAGCTCTGTTATGTGCCTTGGAGGTTGAGTCTGTTTAGACTTTCCATAAAGGTTACTTGAGGACTGTCTCATATGAAAGCTTTGGATCTAAGAAGTTATTTTTGCAGTAACTGCTCTCATCATGTGGGATCCACAGCACTTCCTCGCTGCTGGGGAATGTTTGCTCTGTCAGTGAAGGGGAAACGCAAAGAAAATTTATAGGCAACACATGAATGAAGAGCAGTATGGCAGAGTCCTCAAAACAGCCTCTTATAAATACTTGCCAGTCATCGGTCTGACATGCTGAAGTACTTCCAGTTTGGGTGGGGTGGTGTAAATGCTCCTGAGGGTGTCCTGGAGAGTTCAGTGTATTTACCTTGCCTGATTTACCTGCACAGTCTGGCTTTTTACCCATTTGCTAAAAAAATTAAATCCTGTATGACTTTCAAAGCTATTTGTGTGGCAGTTGTGCTTAACTTACAGCTTTCCCATATGTTTTCAGTTTGGCTGGGAAGGAACGAATTGCAGAATGGTTGGCTTCTTGCACAGAGAGCTTCAGACTTTCTTTGTGCCCTCTGTGCTAACAGGAATGAGGGAATGAAGTATTTGGAAGTGTGTGCAGCTGCTTTTCCCTTCACTGCCTCATTACAAATCTGTGCATGAGTTCACAACCACTCTTCCACTGTGGCAGGGAAGGGAAGACAGGAAGAAATGTGTCAGGCTGCTGCAGAAGAGAAAGTGAAGTGTGACCTGCCACTCTGTCAAGATTTACTAAAGTCTGAATGACTATTGGTGTAGAAATATCTCAGCTTAGAATATGGATAGTAATTTTTATGCACATGAGGTAAACAAGAAGGAGACTCCTGGCTAAGAGCAGGGTTTCAGTGTCACCTAAGGACCCCCAGCTCTTGGGACCCACAGCTGCTCTGCTGAGAGCTCTGCTGCATTGTGTGCAGGAGCTCAACCTGGTCAGTGTCAGTGCTTCTAGCAAAGTATGTGAAGGTGGGCTGAGATTAAGAGAGAAAGGGACAGAGCATGCACAAGTTCGGGAAGCCTGTTTTAGGTGTAGGTAGTCGTAAAGGAAAACAACCAGTCGCTCAGAGCAAAAAGCTTATTGTGGAATTGTGTGTAACTTCTTGGCTGCTTGTAGAAACTGGAGTGAACAGAATTGACAATTACACACATGAGAGAACAGGCAAGAATACTGGTAGAAACTTGCAGTAGTTCAGATGATGCCTAATGCCAGCAGCTTCATTTGGCAGGGTGACAAGCTTTACATCTTCCTACTCCAGGAGGTTAGTCCTCTGTGCTGTATCTCCCCCTTTTCCTCCACATATGAATAATGTTTCTGGTAGGTATTAGATCTAGAGAGCTTTTTTTTCCCTCTTTGATAATCTTATTATTATATGTAGAAAGCATTTGCCAAGTGTTGAGAATTGTGTCTGGGAGAGGACGGAGAGAAGCCATGTCTTGAGTTACTCTCTGATTCCTGTTGTGATGCAGTTCGGTCACTGCTGCAAGGTGACATAAATGTAAACTGAAATGCCTCTGAAAGGTACCGTTTCCTTTTACCCAAACTCAGATAGTAATGAATTAATGTTTCATCCAAGCAACTAAATACTAATTTTTACCTGGGCTAGTAGCTCCCTGATCTGTCTAAATGAATGCTGTTGTGGGGATGTGACAGGAATGCAAGGGGGAAATGGGGCAGTGCAGGACCAGCTCTTCCAACAGCACCCTATGCTTGGAACAGCTACTCGTCCATGATGATCTGCATCGAGTTTTGGTTATGTAGGTTTTTTTCCTGATGACTTTAGTTTTGTTTTCATCACTGGAAATTTTAGCCACTGAGTAGTGAAAAGCAAGCAAACTCTGAGAAGGTTTAAGCTTTGTGATTTGGTGCTTCCAACTTTCCTCTGAGTGGAGGTCACACTCTAGATACATCATTGGAAATTTCTGAATCAAATGTGTTGTGTCACAGTTAAATAAAAATATATTCCAATTCGCTCATCTAGGCAATGGAATCAAGTGCAGGAGTGGCTAGTTTTTTGCCATGGTTGCTCTCAGAATCTGTTAGTTTAAAAAAATATTCTTATTTTGGAGCTGTATCATATTAAAGCTGTCATAGCAGTTTAGCAGTAGTGCCTGTGGAATAAAGTCAAAGTTGAATTATTTTTATTATCAAGGTTGAATAATTTGGGTTGCCTTTGGATGTTATCTTAACTTCCCTGATTTTGAAGCTAATAAATACTGATTACAGTTGAGATGGTTTTAGCATTTTACAGAACTGTAAAAAGTTTGGCACTCTCAGCAGGATTGCTTAATGTTACTGGGAGCTGTTCTAGTAGTGTTTTGTTTGTTGGTTTTTTTGTTCGAGTGCATTGGCTGGATTTGTGCAGGATCTGTAGCTTGTCACAGCTTCTATTGTTATTTCACACCAGATTTGACTCCCTCCTAGAAAGTATATGAGAAGTATCATTAGGGTGGTTTGATTTGTTGTGTGGTGTCAGGTGTCAGTGACAAACCCTGCAGGTACAAAATGCTGTGGATCATGAATGGTTCTCAAAAAGAAACCATCCTTGGAGGTGAGGAGGCTTTGAGAGTAAAATAATTGTGTGGAGTTTTTTTCTCTCTTAACTTGTAGAAGGAAGAAAATGTACCCTCTCTGTATTCTGTATTTAATTTTAATATTGTCAGTTTATAGCTGAAGTTTGTACATAAAGAGTATTAACAGACATTTTCTTTAAAAGATCCCATTAAAAAGATAATTTTGTTAAATTTTCTGATGGCAAAAATAAGCAGTTCTGGCATCTTCTGCTTTTAGTATAAATGGGATAAAACCCCAGTGTATTTCAAAAACTCTTATAAACTCCGTCAGAGGTGACAAGTTTTTAAAGCAGTTTCCAAATTAGAAATCACAAAGTCTGTGATGCTAACACATAACTTTCCCTCCCCACTTTTTCCTTTTCTGAAGATTCCCACCCTGGAATTCCCACCCTCTGCCATGGGACAGCAGAGGTTTGTGTCCCAGTTCAGACAGCAGCAGAGCAAATGCCGAAGGACAGATTTTTAATAACCACCTTCATTTTCCAGAGCTTCTTTATCATAGCTGTAAGGTATTATATGATGAGCTTGTTTAAACTCAGAGCATAACTGTGCAGTGAAACTTTTTATTGCTTAGGATTCTCCAAATGCTGATCCCAGATTTCTGCTTATGTCTGTTTTGTGTTCCAGAGTCATACGACCTACATATTTATGGAAAGATACAGTGAATCATGAGAGGGTAATGGTTTCCTAGAAGATCTTGGGCAAAATCTGTTCAAATCCAGGAACAGGATCTAGTTTTTCTATTTTCCAGTTTTCATCTTGGCTATTTTGTTCTTCTTCCCTTTGGGTCTGTTTGGACCTAAACTATGTTATATTAGGCTGTTAGGAATGCTCTACCCTAACCCAAACTTTTTTTTTACATCTGTGAGAAGGATTCCTGTTTTTGTCTGAAACTCTGCAGTCAAACTGATTCCTGCCCATTGTTTAACAGAAAACCCTATGGTAAATATTCCCCATTTGCAGATGGGCCCAATGCCATTTTCACAATGTTAAAGCAATACTGGCTTCTCAGCAAACTAATTTAAAACATAATGTTCTAGCAAAATACAAAACATCAGCAGTAACAATAGGATTATTGTACCTCTCTTCATAGTTTTGTCTAGTCACTGAGATGTGCACTGTGGTGCACAGTTCCAGATTCAGTGCCTGAGTTCCATGTAGAACTGATTTGTCTGGGTCTGACACTGGAGTGGAGGTTACAGATTCTGGTACTCAGTTTGCTTTTGTCTCTAAAGTAATTGAACCTACAGGAACAAAATGTGTCAGAAGTGTAACGATAACTGGTGTTGCTGTTGTTGTTATTATCATTGAAAAAAGACAAATTTGAGTTGTTTTCAGAACTTATGGTACTAAAAGCAACTAATACAGCTTACCATCAACCAGTGAAGGGTGGAGTCACTTGAAAAAAATTTTGGACGTAGAGAATTCTGTGCAACTGCAACAAATTCAGTGAATATTTTAATAGGAAATGGGGAACTGGATAACTTGAGCGTTTTTTTGGTTGGTTGTGGTGTTCTTTCGTCCCATGAATTGTACTGTTTTCCTTAAAAAACCAGAAAACTTAGTCTTTACTTTAAAATAAGCAAAGCACTGCATAACTTAAATATCAGTCTATTTCTATAAATTAACTGAAGAAGACACCCAGCCTCACAGTGTAATCTAACAAACACTGGCTTGAATCTCTGGATACTGTCATTCTCCTGTTTTGGTGTTTTATCTTTAAAGTGGCTACTTGACCTTTCCAGTTGCTGATCGTGATAATGTTGTGTACCCTCTGTTACTTCAGTGAATGTCACAGATAGTGCATGACTCATCTGCAGACCAGTAAAGTCCAGCAAATCAGCTGTGTGTTGTCATATATTTTGTTTCGATGCCCAGAGCCTCATTTTGTCACTGATGGCCTGGAACTTCTCCTAATAACAGACCTTTAAACCGGTATCTTCTGTTTTCAGTGATGTTTGCTGTTTAACAGTTGTGTTGCTGCTGGAACTGGGATGCACTTGTTTCTCTGGGCAGTTAAGGCATGATAAATGCTTATGGCTGTTGTGATGAAGTGGGGTAACTCTCGAGTTGTGTAATTACCCTTGCAGTGGAATCCCACACTTCGGAAGTTGAAGTCATCCCTTCAGAGCAGTAAAAATGCTTATGTGTTCTTTTGTTTGAAAAGGTGATGCTATTTCTTTTTTTATTATTCCCTTGACAGAAATGTTGCAACATCTTCATCAACAGTTAGTGGAGTCTGAACACAGGGCTATGACCTACCTGAAACGGTTTAACAAAATGCAGGCAGATTACCACAATCTCATTGGAGTCACTGCAGAGCTGGTGGATTCTTTGGAGGCCACAGTCAATGGCAAGATGGTAAGTGATGGCTCAGATTTGTACTTGCTTCCACATCACCAGAAAATGGGGATTAGAATGTGAGTTAATCTTCATAGTTTTGAGCATTTTTGTTAGTACTGTTGCTCCTTACTAATGAAACACAGCACTTTAGCTGAGAGGTTCTTCTGTTACCCCTGTGTAGGAGAATAAAAGCAGTGCAAAAGATGTATTGAATTGTGCTGGTTTAGAAATCTTGAAAAAATTAATCACCATCTCACAAGACACCTCAGATCTCTTGTGAGAGTCCCCTTTTGAGCTTTGACATCAGCAGTGATCGGAGGGCATTTCTGTGACTACTGACTGCAATCCAGCCCATCAACAGTTGTTGCTACTTAAAACTTCTCTCAGGTCTGTTTCAAGTTCCACAGTGATGGAAACAATCTTCTCATCCAGAATTTTGGTGAGGAAAAGCTTTGCTCTCTGTTCTGCTAAGATGAACTTGTTAATTTGATAAAGGAAACTGGGGTAGGAGTGAATGAGCTACCATGTGAAATGGGCCACGTGTGTGACTGAAGAAGGTATAACTTCCTTAGGGGTACTTTTTATATGGAGTTGATGATATGTTTCATCTGTTGTGTTGGCTTCCCTTCGAGCATGTCTCTGTGCTATGAATTCTGTGTAACCTGAAGGTTATTCTTATGGCAGATGTTAATGGCCTCTGGATGGTTTAAAAGGAGCTGTGAATTGTTAGCAGGGAGAATGACCTGGGATTTCCTGTGCTGCCTGCTGATAAGTCAGTATGTACCTTCCTCCTGCCATCAGCAGGAAGAACATCATCTAGTACGCTGCTGTGCATCTGGGATCACTGACTGCTCCCGTGTTACTGCAAGGAAGAATTTGCCTGTAGGTGTGGATTGTGCTTTACAGCAGATTAGGAAACGCTCTGCTCACGTGAGCTTCCAAAACCATAAGAAACACATAATCATTTACTGCCTTCCACTTCACACCTCGGTGCTCTCCAAGGCGATATCCAATGGCCTTCTCTAGGGGAGGAACCAGGACAGAATTCTTCTGTTGCAGATACTTGTTATATTTCCTTTGTAAACCTTGTGCGGGGCAGTCACTTGATCCTTCCCAAGTGTGTCCAGCTGAGGGTGCTCTTCTGTTATGAATCTTAGTTTCTGTCATTTCCGAATCCACAGTGGAGCTGGGTACCAAATAAAGTCATGTTGAAGCTGCAGCATTCTGAATTTGAAGGGGTTTGTTGTCTTGCTGTAGGTCTGGGAATATCAGAAGTGTCCCCGCCTGTATTTCTCTAATCTCGGTGCTCTTGACTCTGTTCTGGGGAAGTTAATAAGTGTTCTGAAATTAAGCTGTTCAGTTGTGGTGTAGATTTCCCAAAACAAAAAAAACGAAACCCTCTGAGATATTTTGCACTGAAACACAAGGTGTTGTTACAGTGTAATTCGTGTTTGTTCTCTGCTGTACAAGACAGTTGTGTAAGTTCTGCTCTTTAGCTAGAAAACACATCAGCATATGATTGTTTAAAGCACAAAACTGCTTCATTTTTGAATTTGATTTCATTTCGAACCTTTTGATTGATGAAAGTCTGCATGCAAACATAGGTGTGATAAATTCTAGTTTTCTTCTAGATTCTCTGACAGTGTTTAGCATTAGTCTTGTGGGCAGCATCACAATTTCCATATGAAGAGAATTTACAGTTATTTAAATTTCTGAACATCAGTTACAGTATATTCCTTGTGCTCATGTTTTTGAGCCTCGGGTGTGTGATTTCTTAATCCCTTTAAAAAAAACTTCAAATATAGAAACACTTGTCTGATAAAAAGTGGAACTATTATATGATCCGGTTCTCACTTTGTTTCCTGATTTTCAGATCACACCAGAGTATCTTCAAAGTGTTTGTGTTCGCCTGTTCAGCAATCAGATGAGACAAAGTGTAGCACACAGTATTGACTTCACAAGGCCTGGAACTGTAAGTATTAATGTTTGGGATTTTTACAGTAACTATGTCAAAAAACATTACTACTTAAGCTGTATATTGAACAATAAATGTGAGATGGTAAAGACAAAACATAATGCGTTCAAGCTTGTATAAGAACATGGCAATGCATAAGGTTTTGTGGATGTCAGATGGTGGTGAATGACATCGTTATGCATTCATAGCTGCGTAAGTATGAGTAATTCTGTTGTGAGGACAGTAAGATTTGTATCTGTTAAAATGCTAACTGAATGTTTAAAAAAAAAGAAAACCCCTAAAACTAATGTTCTGAGTGGAGTTTGATGGCACAGCTTAGCCAGTTTATTTTAGCTAAATGGAGGGTGGTGTTGCTCAGCTCTGGCCTTGTGGTCTCTTCCTTTCTGCTGTCAGTGATGCTCCTGTAACCCTAGAGAGAATTGGCTTAGCCAGCTAAAGGAGAAGCATCACAGGACTGTGAGAGCAAATGAGGAAAAGAGGAGGAAGGAAGGAATTCCCTTTTCTGTAAGAGCCAGTTAGATGAGCAGTTAGGTGATACACCTAAGGCGCCTTATTGATTTGCATGGTGGACTTTTAACAGCCTATCTGAGAATCTTTGATCTTATTGATAAGCAGCTCAGGATCCCTAGAGGTGATTTTTTTTCCCACTTCACCAGCCTCTGGTTTCTTTTCAGATGATTGCACTATACCTCACTCTTTAATATTCTGCTTAATCTCTTCTGCTTAAGTGGGGAAGGAGTTTTGGGGTTATTTTCCAGCAGCACCGCCTTAGGATAATTTCTAGTGTCTATGAAACTATTCCTGTGAGATTTTAAATGTCTTAGTAATAGTATAAGAGCTGTTCAGTGGTAAACCTTTTTTCATACCTAGGTTGTTCAAGTTTTTCAAGTAAGTGTTAATCTTAAAACTACATTAAGGCATTTTAATAATGAAATATTATGTGCCACTGTTTTAGAAAGATAAGCTAAATTAATGAAGTGTACTTACTGTTTTTGCTGTGGCAGGTGTTCATGTTTATTCAACTTTGTAGTAGAAAAGATTGGTGAAGTGTCTAAGGAAAAGCAGAAGAAAATAAAATTCCTTATTCTAGCCAAGGCTTTTAATAACAGTGACACTCTGGGTATGCTTTGTTTCTCTTGAAAACTGGCTACAGAAAGATAAGGAGATAATAAAAATGTTCCCTTTTCTACGTGCTAATATTTTCAGAGATAAATATTATTCCTCATTGCTCTCCAAACTGTTCTAAATGCCTTCACTTCCCTCTTAATGGTCAAAACTCCTTTCTCTGACTTGCCATGACGTCAGGAGATGCACTCTTTTGCAGCTTGCAAAAGCTGCTATTCCAATGTTTGAAGAAGGATCTAGGATCTGTTGTCTGCTGCCTCGACATTATTTCTGAGATAATGCATTAGGTACCCCAGTACCTAGTAGTACCCCAGTAGTCTTCTGCATTTTTGCCATGTTGAGGCTGTGTGTGTCTCCTCTGTACTGTGATCATCCATCCTGTGCAGCTGTGTGTCCTCTTCTCTCTGTTCTTGCTCTCTACTTGCATCGAGACTTCTCTTTTTCTCCTGTGCATTCAAGGTGCTGCATTTACCCAGAGTTTTGCTCATTATTTCTTTTCTTTCAATCAGAAGTTGATCCTTCAGTCTCTTAAACACTTTTGGGAAGGGGACAGAGGGAAGAGTGTCATCCACATTCAAGGTGCAGACTTTTTTCTTTATCCACTCTGCAGAGAGTGCAGAGTGGCTGAAGCTGTGTCTTCTCTGACAAAAGCTGGCTGGATTATTGCTATACTGCATGTTTTTCTGTACACTTATTGCATAGCTATTGTAATATAAACATCTGTCCTTGTATGGTTTAGCATGTTTCCTTCGCTATGAAAAAAGAGAGTTCTAAGTATAAGAAGTGATCCTTGAAGAAGTGTGTAGGCAGCAGAGTATGAACAGTATTTTAGCTGGAACCTCTATCCTTGGAGGTTTAAGGACAAAGTAGACAAAAGTTACCCTACATGAGTAGTTGATGCTGCCTGACGGGTTAAGTGATAACTCACTCTCTT
Organism: Formicarius rufipectus; assembly: GCA_013399695.1. Taxonomy (NCBI): domain Eukaryota; kingdom Metazoa; phylum Chordata; class Aves; order Passeriformes; family Formicariidae; genus Formicarius; species Formicarius rufipectus. The sequence goes on from VXAU01000132.1 coordinate 99,345, forward strand.
GCAGCCACACTTTCTCTGTTTCCTTCTACTAAAAGACAGCCAGCTATGAAATGATTGTGGATCTTGTTCATCATGGTTTGTTTACTTCTACTTCTCTAAAAGTGTCTCTAAAAGCATTTCTTCTCCAAAAGCGCCTTTGCAACTATACTTAATCTACTATGGCCACTTACATAGTCTCCAGCTGTGCAAATAGGTTAGAGACAGAGGAGGTGTTGGTGGCAGATTTTTTTCCCTGCTGAATTTTTGCCTCTCTTGTCCCAAATTAGCCAGGTTAAGCTGAGTAAAGCTGTGTTTTTCTAGCACAGTTGTATCTATTTTTATACTCGGCTTTACTAGCATAACTATTTCTGTGTGACTTTATGGCTCCTTTACCCACACTATTTGAGGTAGTTGCTGTGCCAGCCAAGCTGTCTAGTGAAGGGCCAGTCCAGTTATAGTACTGAGACTGTTTAGATTATGGGTTTCTTGACTGATTTAGGTCACTCTTTGACAATGAGCTTATAGTTGCTACTGTGGTTGAAACCTAATGTTTCTATAAGCAGATCCACAGAGGCTGCCTGAGGCATTAGCCAAGTTTTGGAGAGCTAATCACAGTCTTTGCATATAGACATTCACTGAGTCATAATTAGGTTTCCTCATCTTATCCTTTTGTCCACTATTGATTGATCATAATTTCTTCATTTATTTCCCATGTAGAGAGCTGTGGTTTTATGCACGAATAGCAAATATGTAGAAACACTCTTAAGTGTAAGAAGGAAAAATGCATATAGCCTATCTTATGAGAAGAAAAATGAGATTCCTTTCTCATCATCCCAAAATATTTCTAGCCCCTCCCTGACTATTGATCCAGGAAACCAGATGAGATGGACTAAAATTCTGACTGCTTGCCACTAGGCCACTAAGGCATCCCATTTCTTTTTCTTCAAGGATTATAATACTTCATTGTTATACAGTCAGATGTTATTGTTCTACCCTTAAGTGGTTTCAGGTTTTTGCATAAGTTCTGGAATAAAGCTGGAGGCACCGTGACCCAGACTAAGTAGTAGCAAGAGTTCACAGCATCTGTGCTGGATTTGGTTGGAAGCTTCTTTCACTTTTTTCTCATAAATGTGGACACTGGAGTGTGGTTTTCCAGCTACACCATTTCACAAACCTTTTCTGCCCTAAGGGCAGTCACTTTTATAAGTACAGAGGGAAGAGACTGGCAGCAGGGCAGCTCCTTTGCTCATCTTTACACAGGTCCCTGTGTAGGCAAGGTAAGGGAGAGGTTTAAAAAAAAGAGTCATTGCCTAAAGAGTTTTGACAGGCATTAAATATGGTCGTTTGTTTGTTGGGTTTCTTTTCCTGACTTCATCTTGAGTATGCAGGATTTGATCCTGTCTCTCACTGACATCACTAATGTCAGGACCAGACGCTGAAAATAAATTGGTTCTGGTGGATCAATATCTCTAAATAAATGAGCAGAAAAGAAAATCATTAGCAAGGAAATTACTTTTTTGTTGTACTGTCATGCAGCCTTAAATTTCTATTATTGTTATTTAGGAAACAAGTGGACATGCATTACATAAAGAGGAGGTGCTTCGCTTCAGAGTCACCAATACTGGTGTAATTCAGGGGACAATCCAGGTTTTGGGTCATGTTCTGAGAGCAGAAAATGCTAAAACGGCATCATTCTCTGAGATCTGTACCTGAACTCTACACCATATTTTGTTAAATCAGCTACACTATATTGGTAGTTTGAAGTTTTGCTGGGCAGGAGGATTATACCAGTGCTGTAACCACAATGAAGTATTGCCCAAGAAAGCTAAGGAGAATACTTTGGATTATATCCTTGGTAGCATTATTTGTATGCAGACTTGATTTTGTTCCCAGTGCATTGTACTCTGCTCAGTTTTTAAGGTCGGTAAAATAGTATTGAGTAGTAGAAAGCCTTGAGGTCTCAGGCTTTCAAATTACAATAAAGGTGGCATGTATGAGTTATCACTGTGTGCTGTTAATGTACAAACATCAGCTTCCTGATTTGCCCCCCACCATGACTGAAGACCTGTCCTTTCATACTGGAAGAAATTTGGATCAGGAGGACAAATCCCAGAAGCGAGTCTTTATTACAGAACTGGCCTTAAGACCTGAGGCAGTAGCAAAAAGAGAGTTTTCCGTTGTAAACAGACTCCAAAATCTTACCTAGCAAGGGCTTCTGGTGTTGGCTTTGTGCTCTCTGGTGAGCTGGCTTGGATCTCACTCTTTTGCAGTGCAACTCCATGTCTCTTGCCAGCTCTGTGACCTCCTGGGTCAGCTTGGGAGCCTGATCCACAATCCATTAACAGGATGCATCTGCTGCACACAGTGGGAGAGGCCACACGACTGTGTTACAGTTGGGAGATGTTTCCAAGGCCTCTCTAAGGGCCTGTTTTACCATCAGGCTTTTTTACCAGCTGCAATTGAATGTTATCACCACCTTCTGTCATGTCATTTGACATTTGTGGTCCTGAACTGGGAGATAAGAAACCTGAGAGAAATGTCAGAACAAAGGGTCTGAGTTTAAGAATAGGAGGCCAGAGCACCAGGTCTGGCAAGCTGAGGAAACATTTATTTGAAGATTTAATTGTATTCCCGATTTTCTGATGTTCATTTGGACAGGGAATTGATGTAGGTAGTGGTAGATTTGAATAGTTTCAACTACAGTGATCTGTCATAGGACTATCATAGTTCCTTATATCTTAAATACTCTTGAGATAAGTCAAGTTTTACTTTTCTTTCCCTTTCTAATAGAGATTTGTCAGCTGGATAAGAAGCATCAGTTGTAGTTTTTTCTTTCGTTACACATCGTGAAGCCAAGAGGATTCTGGTGTTTTATCACAAACATAATACATTCACTCCTCATCAAAACTAACATAGGCTCAAGTCTTCAATCCACAGAGAGTCTTTTTGGATTGAAGTAAGATGTACAACTTCCTAGAATTTCTGAGATTATGGATAGGTTAGTAAGAGTCTCTAAACTTTGGGTTAAAGGGGAAACAGGAGTTGTTTCTTTAGGTGTCTGTCAATAGTAGAGATGGGTGTTAATCAATGGAGAATCTTTCTATGACCTGAAAGCTGTATAGGTGTTTGCATATATTGCACCTGTGTCATGGAGTAGAATAAATGCCCATTATGTTTTTGCTGCTATTCAGTCTGATTATATTTACCTGTAGCAACAATTAGGTGAATTAATGTCCCTTGCAAGTTTTAGATCTCCTTGGCACACTTCTTGAAGCTGTGGAAAAATAGTAGGTTGTTTTTTCTTTTAAGTTCTATCACTGGACAAAATCATCAGCTCCTCTGTACAGTTAAACTGTCATTTACAAATTGTAAACAAGGAGGAATTTTCTTTAATTTTTGGGACAGCTATAAGGGCTAGTATGGGCTCCTGTTTTTCTGGGGCTCTGTGCTATTTTCCTCAAACACCCTTTTTGCTGCAACTGTGCACATGCCATCAGGCTGTAATAGTTTGTGACAGGTATTCAGCTTCTTACTTGTGCAAGTTTTCTGCACCAGGAGACCCCACGAAACCCAGGATCAGGGTAACTGAAGGTTTTTGGTTTGTCTTTTTAATCACTTTGACCCATTTAAAGTGAATTCACTAGGTGTTATATGACATACCCTCTTTCATCTAAAAATAGTTTGTACTATACAGCAAACAGCATCTACTCTGAGCTTTTCTTAGGATGAAATATATCGGTCTTCTGCATCCCTGTCCATGGGGTGATTTTTATAAGTTGCCATTTATTTATGGAAATGAAAAAACAAGCTTATCTGTTTATGTAAGCAATGAGAAGTTCTTTTTATTGCTGATACAGTGTGTAAGGCCTTTTTCACAAGTTACTGCAGAGTTTACATGAATTCTTCATCTCTAAAGGTGAGGTGTTGCCATCAGTGGGGGTTTCCACAACTTTTCCTGTTACTATCATCAAATCATGGAATAGCTCAGGTTGGAAGGGATTTTGGAAGGTTGTCTGATCCAGCCTTTTGTCATTTCCTTTAATAGTAAAAATTACCTTTAATGTCACCTTTGTCTGGATACCTATGTCCATTTTCACTGGCTCAGGTCGTGCATGTGTTGAAATTTGTCTCATCATGATACAGGTTATCTCCTGGTTTCTTTTGCTCACTTATTGGTCTCTATTAATGGTGTCCTTTGTCTTCAGTTGAATTTTAAATTGTCTTCACCAGAAACTGTCTGTACATGTGTATAGCACCATGAAAGTTAAAGTACTCCTTTGCATCAGGGAATTCAAAGTGTCAGGGTAATAAAAAGAATAATGTGAGATTCTTAAAATTGGTTAAAGAATAGAAAGAATGTCGTTTTCTGCTTACAGTGAAGAGTGGCAAGTTTCTTATGTCTTCTGTGTAAGGCTGTATGTGTCTGTTAAGGAGCAGCCTGCTAAATACAGTGTTGTTTATGTGCTTATTCATCTGCACAAATATGTCCTCTAAAGTAAGTACTGGCAAGTTTGCACAAAAAGATTGGAAGAAGAATAATTAACGTTGGTCTTATTTCATTGTGTTGAACTGTGTACTTTTATTTTGAATTAAGACTGTTCTTTTTTAGATACAAAGCTGTTCTAAGTATTTTAGTCTAATTAAAGAGAACATGACATGTTTTGTACTAAACTACTTGAACCATGAATTACCACCGTCTTTTATTTTAGTAACTGCATCTTAGGCTTCCTTCCAGACACTTTTTCCTGGTTTATCCTTGGAGCTTTTTGAGATGAGGAATTGCTAACATTGATGAAACATGTTAAATTGTCTGTCTTGACTCTTGTTATGTGCTGATCAGAAACTCTAGTCAAAGCAAGTGTGGAGAATACTGACAGCTGCTTTCTCAGAAGCTGAGATCTGATGGATACCACGTTCATTGGTATCTCTGAGCTGCCCCAGTGAACAGCAACAGCCATATATTCATGTAAATGTGTCAGTGCTTCATACGCAGCTCTTCTAACTGATGGTTACAGTGGAACAATGTGCAGACTAGGTATGTTTGCCAGGTGTTGAGAGAACTTGTGAACATATCAAAAAAGAGACACGCCAATTTCAATTCTAAGACATACCAATATGAGGAATGGGAGAAGGTGCTTATACGTTTCTTTTCAAAGCTAATAGTCTATTAATTTTTAGCTTATTTTTATTGGTTGTTTCTTTTTTTTTCAACTGTGCATTTCTCTGTGATTTATTTCTGTTAACTTCTTTTTTTTAATCTTTTTTATTTTAATGTGTGCCTGTTTGCCTGTAAAGGGATATTACTCTATGAGCCCTTGTGATGACGAATATGTAAGTGTCTATATCTTTATATCCTTTCACGTTGCCTGCTCAGTCTGTCACAGTCTGTATTTCTCTTCTTTTCACAATGTGGAACAATTTTCTCTGCATTTTAACTTGTCATAACACTAACTATGGTTTATGAAGAGCAAGAAACTGTGCAAAGCTTGGAATTTCTGCATGGGGACATGGAATAGATGTTCTGGGTAACTTTATGCTTCATAATACACATAATGCAGCATGTCAGCATAAGAGCAGCATTGTCCACATGTTTTACATGTAACACAGCTTCATACAGTATGTAGAAAGCAATTGTTTCTTCCATGTGATCATCTGTATATAGCATACAGTGTCTCTGAAGTGTGCCAACACCAGCTGATGCCACAACGCCTTGAACAAAGCAAAAAGATACTGTTGCTCAAGTTGAGTTGTGCTCTTCAGAGGGGTGTCGTATTTATGTTTTTAATTCCAAAAGTCAAACTTTCTTTCAGTAGTAAAGGTTATAAAATTCTTTCATACAACTAAAATGGGTCTTTTTTTTCCTTGAAAACTGAATATGCAAAATTATATTCTGTGTACTGCCTGAGACTTCTGTAACCCAGATGGAAGTTCATATGCTGGCAATACTGCAAATACACCATAAGTATCTAATTTTGCCCGTAGTCAGTGCATTCTTTGTGAAGAAAGGAAATGAGTCTACTTCTAAGTAACTCAGTATGTAATCAATTCATGAAAGTGATTGACACTGCTGCTGAAAAATGTCAGTCAGTTTAAAGTAATCCATACTTATATTTTTATCACTTCCTTTAGGTGAAACAAGATTTTGCCTTTCAAGAAAAACTACCCATTTTTCCAACATACTTATCACCTCGGATTACAGTAAACCCCTGTGGGCTTTCCCCTTAGAACAGCATTTTGTTTTGAGAAATATTCATTTAAATGTTGAATGCAGTGGCCTATTCCTTATGTGATTCTTTTTATCTTGATGCAGAGAATACTACCCCCATTCACTTGTGGTGAAAGATCACCTGTATCAATTAAGCTGTTCCTATTGATGACATGAATGTTCATAACAGACTCCTTTTGCTTCATGTTTAGGATTTTGTTCCCTCACATAATGCTCAGGATTGAGATTGAGAAAAGTTGATTACAGATGAGCAGTTACAAATGAAATTATCTCTTCTAAAGAAAGGTTTTCCCCTTATATAGACTAGTATAAAGTGTTAGTTTATACTGTGCAATGTAGAATGTAATAACTTACAGTGCAGCGTTGTTTATAAAATATTTGTGAAGCTCTCTGACTCTTATTCTGAGCCATTCCTTGAATACATGAATAGTTGTCTGTGCCCCTCACTGTTTATATATAGTATTTTATGCTTTTTTTTCTGGCATTTTGTCTTGTCATTACGTTATCACACTTTATTACAGTGTGACTTTTTTATGTACTCTTCAGATGTCTTAGAGAACCTGTTTTATATGATAAGTGGGAAGTTTTTCTAACAGCATATCTCTGGTATAACTAAGAAAAAAATTAATTGAAAGCATTTGCAGATCTTCTTATGAAATAACTTTGCTCAGCCCCAGAAGACTTGCCAGGTTACACAAGCTCAGGGTCTAATCCCTCATAGGCTGCATGGAGCAACCTTGTTATTAGTATGTAACAAATGAGCTCAACATAAATTTGTGAGTTCTAATGATTTGTAGAAATTTGTTCAAATTTCCTCATCACATATTCATCACTTATCTTTGATTATTAGTTTGGAATCTGCATTGAATTTACACTGAATTCTTACAGCACGTTTTCAGAGTGGGAACTGAAGGCAGAATCTGGCTTTCAGCTTTGCCTTCAGCGTATTATAAATATATACATCAAATAGCAAAGGGGAGTTGGTTTGAGCACAGGGCTACAGTATTTGATAAAATCGGTTGTGGTTTTGGCTTGCACATGAAATGCATCTGTTTTCTTTTATAAATACTGGTTTACTTTTTTTCTTTCCCTTTGAACTTGTTTGGTTTATTCCATGCTGTTCATATTCATGCCTTGCTTTGTTCAGAAATGAAGGGCTGCCATCTGTGCCTAATGTGCATCGTGATAGAATTATTTGACTTAATGTGGCACCTGGTTTGGCTTTGACAAGAACCAACACAAACATAAGTCATACCCCTTGATCCTACCAGAATGAGCTATGCTTAGGTTGTTGTTGTCTTGTGTTTCTTTTTCTTTCCTTTAGACGCTGAGCTTCTGCATGTGTTTCAATTATGACAAATGATGCTGTCTCAAGATAGGTTTTGCATGAACAGTATTTTGTTCAAGATTAGGTCTTTGAGCACTGGGACATGTTGGGACGTGGGAACACATTTGCTCCATGTTCTTCACACACTGTCTTTCACTGGCAATTTAAGGAATACTGTTTCTCAAAAGGTTAAAGTAATATTTAAACTGTTCCAGGAAAGGTAAGGTTGGGAAAGGGGCTTGGGAGAAAATGCTGAGGAAATAAATCTTGTAATCTAAGAAAACTGATAGTAAAGAGAAGCTACTAAATCTCTTGTTTCTGTTTGTGGTGGTTGTGCCAAAAGCACTCAATTTTTAATAGCAAAATAATAATTTTTAACTTTTCTACTCTGCCATTCATTGGTAGATCTCAAAACCCAGCTTACTCAAGAGATTGATGCTTGTATCTGCTTTCCAGATGAGAAAAGTTGAGGCCCAGAGATGTGAAATGGTGTGTTTCAAGTCATCTGCAGTTGGTGGCTGTATCACCCTGGGCAGATACAGATTAGGTTACTTATGACTAAGGGCAATAATGTAGATATTTAATGCAATAATGTAGACAAAAATGAAGAAGGGAAACATCTTTCTGTAACATGGTTGCATTCTTTCTGCAGTAGTATTGACCACAGTCAGTTGGATTGTGAAGTGACAACACAGTGAAGGACAAATTAGCATCCCAAAAACTTTTCACATTTCTGCTTAGCCTTATTGAACCTGATGTAATATGAACTTTATCCTTATTGCTTTCCCAGTAACATCAAAAGCCTGAGTGAGCTTCCTTCCCCCTGAGCAGGTCCCAAACTGATAAACTGGATCTGATCAGCAAAGTGACCAGAAGTCTCTCCAGCTCAGTGGTGCTGCTCTCAGAGCTCCAGTGTAGGGTCTGCTCCACTGTCTGGTGCCTTTTCTTGTGGGTAGACTACAGAGGCAAACCCCATTAAATGCTTTGCTGTGCTACATCTACCGGCCCAAAAAGTGAATTGGGAATTTGTCCTGCTTAATCTGTCTGATTTGTGAAAATCTGAATGTTTTTCCAGTTGAAGTTTCCATAGTTTGAAATTTATAAAAGCTTGCAAAATCTTGCACTTGCCCAAAAGTTTTATTTGTGCTGAAGGGTGATGCATGTATCTCTACCAGTTATATATATCCATTGTAAGATTCTGGTCTGAGCACATGTTTTTCTTAGTCAGCAAAGAGATGGGTAAAAAAGACTTTGTTGAGAAGCAGAGAGTCTTTTGTACATCTGAATACCCCTAGTGCCCTGCTCTGTTTCTTTTCTCACAACTGTTTCTGCTTGACCTCATCATCATCAAGGGGTCTGTCATTTCTTTTGCCTTAACTACTACAGTGACTTTCTTCCCTTGATTTCTCTAATGGAGAAAGGTGCTGAGGGAGGCAGTGAAAATGATCTGTGATTTCATTGCACTTTCAGGTACAAGATGTTAGATTTTTACAGGAAAAAGTTTTGTTTAAACAAACATAACTCTTTATACTTATCAAAAATGCTAAGGAAAATGAATAGAAATAAATGAGGAGAAAACAGTCTAGGGGTAGAGAAGATACTCTGAAAGACTTGTATTGTGGAAAATAAACTATGATGTGAGAACTGCTGTCAAGACAGGTTGCTTTTGAGGTGTATGACCTGTTAATAGTCTATTGTGAACAAGTATTGGCAATATAAAATGCTTTCCAATGTGCATATAAGCTTATTTCACATCCAAGAGAGCTGTTCCTTGTATTACCAGGGTACCCATGAGGTAGTGTGTTCAAGAATATGTCAGCAGATGTAATTCAATATTCTCTATGGTATTTCCTACTTTTTGTCTCCTAAATCCCACAGTTTTAAATCTGACAATAGACATTGATTATATAGCTCCCATTGAAAGAGGCTCAGTTCGAGGAGAAGACCAGTTTTACAGGAATAAGTGGTAATGAGAGATTTTTAGAAAGTGAATAGAGAGATCAGCACAAAGAGATGACATTGAATATTCTGCAAATATGTCATGTAGTTGACATCAGAATGCATTATATGAAGCATTTTAGTGCCAGAATTATTGCTTCTTGCACCACGTACAATTAACTCTAGCAAAAACTATTTACTGAAGCAGACAACTTTTATGTGGAACTTTTATATGGTGTTGATGTTTCAAAGTTTTGACTTGTGCTGTGGTGCCTGTATATGCACTGTGTCCTGCTGCATCTGAGAGGAAATGTCCAGGATTAAATTGGCAGAACCAATGAAAAATCACTTTCTGTCCCATATTGGTTTTATCCATATTAGCATACATAGCCTTTTCTCTATGTATTAGTATTTATGCATAGAGTGTAGTTTAATAGAAACTAAAACTCAATATTAGTGTTGAAACAAAGAATTATAATAAATTTGGACACAAAAATATATGCTGGGTCTTCAATGAAATATTACTGCAACTAAAAGATATGAAAATTTATTAAGTCAGTGAATGTGCCTAGCTAGTTCTTCATATTCCTCAGCAGGCTTCAGATAATCGTTTCTACTAATTTTTTGCTATATTTTTTTTTAATGCTTCAGGTGTAGGTAGTTTGTGCGTATGAGGGTGAGGATAACATAAGCAGATCATAACAAAGAGTTTTTTACCTGTGAACTCTGTAAGGGAAAAGAAAGATAAATACTGAAGTGTTCTTTCTTTAGCTGCATTTCTGGTTTGCAATACAGGTTTTATAGGAAAAGAGCTGCAGAACCTCAGTGAAAGAATTCACTGTGGACCTCATTGGTAATCTTGATGTGAAATTTGGACTAATCTGTTATAAATATTTTTTCTTTCTTTTTGTGATCCAGGCTTCCACAATGTTAAGAGCATCTTTAGCCCCTGTGTAAGTATTTATTGCTCAACTTCATTTCTCTCTGTAGAGAAGAGGAGGAGAGGTTTGTAAACTGAAGTGCACTGCCAGTTGTCTGCAGATGGGATCTCTCCTCCTCTTCAGTGTGCTTCTCTCTTCTCCCTGAACATTGATGCACACACTGTGTATTGTTCTGTTGAGCAGCTTCAGTAACATTCTAATTTCAGCAGGATGTTGCTAATCCAGTAAATCTGCCACTCCACACCTGTGAAGTTGTTTGTATATTTTTACTGTTTCCGCATGTTTCAGTCCTGTTGTTATAATTGGTTTGATTCTCACAAATCCAGGAAAAGGGGGAATCAGTAATGTGGATTTTTTTGGTGCTTCAGGTTTCTTTTTTTTTTATTTTTTTCATTCATTTTTTGTAGATTTTAGCTTATAGTAACAAATAAGATGTCCAAAGTGAAGTTTTATTAAATTTTTGAGACACTGTTTTGATCCTTCTGTTGTAAACAACATAATGGGGCAATTATACATATGACATAAAATTTGTTCTAAGAAGTGGTAGGATGAGAAGATAATAAAATATTTTAGTGGACTATAGTTAAATATTGCAATAAAATAAAAACATTTACTGGAAGCAATTTTGTTAAGGGAAACTTCTATTGCAATGTCAAAACTCAAAATAGCGAGATAGTACTGATGCATAAAAAATGGTCCTATGTTAAGTCTCAGGCTGTAAAAATCCATTCAGCCAAACCGTTTTGCCTTGGAGAAGACATTTCTGTGTGCATGAGGTGTTAGAGGTGGAGTTGGAGCTGCAGCTTTTACCTGCATCTATTTATAATTGTGTGCTAAGAGCCATGGGCTGCCCTTTTGGTGTACACAGGAGAGGGGCAAAAAAGGATGTTATTGTACTGTTTTGTGCCACTAAAAATCTCAGATCATCAGCTGGCTAGCTGTCACTTTAGTGTCTGCAAGTTATGATGGTAAGTATGCTGCATGCACCTTTAAAAAATAAGCCCAAGGTTCACAAGTCTGCTGTGAACAACAGAGAATAAAAGTAACAAAAGTGTGAAAATGTGGAAGCTCGTTTCCTGAAGCTGATTTCCTGTTGTGGCTCTTCTCACCTCAGTAACATCAGCTGCGCTGAACGGGGAGAGGGAATTGTGATGAATGTCTTTCCCGTTTGCATTTAGGAAGATGCAGGATGTGCCCTTGTTGCCCTCTTTGGATTATGAGAAGCTGAAGAAAGATTTGATTACAGGGACTGATCGTCTCAAGGCATTTTTACTGCAGGCTCTGCGCTGGGTAAGGAGAGGGCCTCTGGACAAATAAACGGGTCCTTTCTGGAGGGATCCCGAACTGAGACCCATTTTGTGAGCAAAATGACTGTTCTGGTGATGAGTTCAGCGTTACAGGCAGCATCTCTCTTTGTCAGTAAAGTTTGCTAAGTCTCTTGAGATGATGCAGATAGCCCAGGGCAATAGGGGTCTATTTGTGGTGTAACAGTGTTCTTACCTGGGGAAAGAGAAATTCCCATATTCCTGGGATATTCAGTAGAAGTAATTTCTGATCTGTTTTCACATAAATTGTTGTTGTTTTAGGCAGTTCCATTTTCCATATATTGCCCTGGTTTGCATTTATATAAATACTGCTATGTCCAAGACATAGCTGGCTCTAATCACCAGTTTACCTTTATAATCAAGGTAATTTTACAGGAGCCTGTTTTGTTTGCTTTGGGTCGTGTAGTGACATTTCAGAAAATTTACAGGTGACAACAGGAAGTTACATTTTCCTGCTGAAAAGGAAGCTGCTGGATTCAAAGTGACAGACATGAAAGATCATAACAGTGGAATTCTGACCAAGGTTCAATGTCCCTTTTCACACAGAAACTCATTGTATTCAGTCTGACCAGGGGATCTTCTAGTCCAGAGCTCTGTCTCAGATGTTGTAGAAAAACACCTCATCTGTAGCTATGAGAAGGTCTTTTTTAACTTTATGGGAAGTAGTGCTGTATCCTTCCTGTATGGTCAGTAATGACAGCTCCCAAGTAGCAGTTTTGTAATGGGTCGCTGAGCTGGGGTCAGGTCACTCCCATTTCATCTCTTTCCCTTAGATCACTGAGGTTGAATTCCTTCTCCTGTGAGAAGAGATTTCTCAGCAATGGAGTATCAGCACCTTTAAAAACTTCAGGGGTCATCAATCCACACTAACTTTTTTTTTTTGTTTTTTTGACTGGCTTATTTTATTGTTCTTTATCATAGCGCTTGACAACATCGTATCCTGGGGAACAGAGAGACACTGTCCTGCAAGCCTACATCAGTAATGACCTCCTAGATTGTCACAGCAAGTGTCAGGTCAGCTGCAACTGGGAGTTGTCAATTGTGCAACTTTTCTGTAATGCTGCTCATTTATATCTATAAAGTGCTGATCATAAAAGTTTCTTGCTCTTTGGAAGAGGACAAAAAGCTAGTGGTGCCAAAGCCAGGTGATGCATTTAACTTCTATATCCCAGTCTTTAAATGTTGATGGCAAAACTTTTGTTACAAGAGCTCTCAGTGTAGACAAAGTTCTTGTAGACAAATGGAAATTTATCACCTGTCCTGGTGCCTAACCTGTGTGAGTTGAGTGGAAGCCAGAGGCCCTTATTTATGAGTTAGCTCTTGCTTATCAGATCCTATTTGAGTGATTAGGTATTGTTAAATAATACACTCAATTCATTTCAGTGATCTATGATAAGAACTCAATTAGGACTTCAGTCCCAATACTGCTATGGAATATGTCATTATGCACTTGCAATAACAGGTTCAACAGGATTTGAAATTTGAAATAGATCGGTATCCTTCTTTGGAAAAGGGAATTGCTGGTGTGTTGACTTTGAAAGGTTGTTTCAGTCCCTGGCAATCCAATACTGTTGCTAAAAAAAATGCAACTTTTTTTCATTTATAGTAGTGAATTTAGTGCATATTTGAGTTCCCTGGGTGTTTGAGGCAGTGGGTCTACTTGTTATCTTGTGGCTCCATTGTCATTGCAACCATAACTTGTACCAATAGAAGAGTTAAAGGATTATTAAATCCATGATCTGTTTTTCTCCCTGTGAATTTCTGGGAGAGGGCAGTTATCTCTGAGTAATGCCTAAAATAAAACAAATTAGAAATAAGTTGTAATGTGATGTTTTTGTAAGTTACTGAGCCACTTCCCACACTCCTATTTGTCAGACAGAACTGTTCTTACTCAAGTAACTTTACTGCATTTAAGGTTATCAACAAAATTAAGTTCTTTGCTTTGTGGGGTTTTTTGTCACTGTCAGAATATTAATTTTAGGTACTTACTGTATCTGCACTGTGTTGCCTCATTTGTAATTCCCACTGTACACCATGGAGCTTAATGGCATTTTAGCAGGCTGCACCAAGAAGCTGTAATTTGCTTATTTGTTCATTTTCCACCTCTCCCTCAGTCCTTTGCCAATAAAAAAGGAAGTTTCAATTGTATTGACATTATTTAAGATATCAGTATGAATTCAGAGTTTATTTGCTCTGTAAATTCAGTGAAGCTTTTAAAGCATTGTAGAAAAGTAACTTTGGTTTTTTCCTTCTTCAGTGAGATTTTATTAACATTTGCTTTTTCTTTTTTTTCAGAGAAGTGTCCTCAAATTATTAAATTCTAAGAGTGAGGTAGTCAGACAGTATATGGCAAGGCTCATCAATGCGTTTGCTTCACTGGCAGAAGGTAAAAGATTCACTGCAAAAAATAAGATAGCGTTTTCATATTGTGCTGGCTTATAGGTACTTCACAAGTGCATGTCACTGCATGTGGAAATTTAGAGTCTGATTTGCACCCTTTTCTAGGGATTCACTGTCTTTTGTTACATATATTCAGAGTCTGTGAAGTTTTCATGTTGGCACAGTATATGCAGCATTTCCATCTTGTTTTCATGATTTGTGGTGTGTGTGGGAACATACCCAGGTGGTGCCTTTAATATAGTCTTCAGTCTCGTCATGAAGGTTAAAAAGAAAAATCCTCATTAATTAGAGGTCCTGTGAGCAGACCTGCTACCAGGCTGTGCAACAGTAGCTACTATGGCTTCTCCTACATATTCCTGGTCCTCATCTGAATAAATCTTTGTGCATCACTGCTAAATATTTAGGTGCAGCTTTGTATCTCCACCTTTCCCAAATTAGCCCTTGGTTTGCTGCTATTTTTGGAGCTAACTATTGCTAGGAACTGAAATCCTATTTAAAGTCAGTAGCAGCAGGGCATCTGACTTTCCTCAAGTTCTTTGGACATCTCTGTTCTTTTCCTGGAGTGTACAAAACTGTGATAGATCAGAAAACATGTACTGAAAGAGAAACAGTGGATTCTGTGTAGTACTGCTTTGGCAAGCATGGGCCTCTAATGCCCCAAGTGTCTGGATTGAAGGCAACTGGTCTGCTACACAACTTGGTTTGTGCAGGTGTGTTTGGGTCTTGGCACAAGATTGTCAAGAAGAAACGAGGTCAATCCTGCTCACTTTTCCAAGGTGAGGGAGCTTTTCTGTCATAGTTGATATCTCGGCATCTGTTCTTTCATCACTTTTTGCACCAGGTCGTGTCTACCTTTCTCAGAACCCAACGTTGCTGCGAATGCTGGAGGAGAGACTGAAAGCTGAAGACAAGGATTCCCTTACATGGGAGAATGTTCTGGGGGCTCTGCAGAAATTCAGTCTCAGGTGATGAAAGCACAGCATGTGGTGGTGACAGCAGGAGAGGAAATGCAGTCTAGTTAGTCCCTGTTCAGAGAGGAAAGAAGAGCACTTGATTTTCCCATAACAATCATCAGAATCCCTGATGGCTGATGAAAGCAGTGTCATTTATTATGGAGAACTCAGTTTTGCTGACTGAATTAACCTGACTTCCTACCAGCTGTCCAGAACTCAAGTAAATATGCATCTCCTGCCACAGCCTTGTGTGCTTTCTATGTGTTCCTTAACTGAACAAAGTGACAATCTTAACGTAGAAAGCTCTGATGATCCTACAAAGAAAAAAGAGTTGCGTTACATTCCAAACATAAGGGTTTCATTATCCTTTCTGCAAACATTTTTCAGGGATTTCATCTTCATCCTGTTGATCCTCTTTCCTGGAGCTGTCTATGCAAGGGCTGTATTGTTTCTTACTTTTGCATTAGCAGTGTGACTCAAATGCCCACCACAAAAGAAATATGTAAGAGCACCAAAGGGCATGACAGTGCTCTTATTTATCAAATAAATGTGACCTTAGGAACTCTGTTTTCACAGTACTCAGGAACAATATTCAGCTTTAAATAGTTAACTAAATGTAAGGAGGTAGGTAGGTGTGTTCAGCTCTTGTTATTTCCATTCAAGTTTCTTCTAAATTCAAACTGCAAGTGCTCATTTGTTTTAGTTTGTTTGTTTGGGCTTGTTGAAGAATGAGGGCTGCTTTTGAATTTGCTTCATTTAGAACTTGTCTGGATGAAGCACATATAAATATGTTTTGTGTAAAATTCTGCACTGCTTCCGAAAAAGATACCTTCTACATATCTGTGATGAAAGAGAATAAATCTTCATACCCTACTGCCTGAAATCCTAGACCAATCTCAGAGAAAATGATGCTTCTATTAAAGCAGTTGTTGATAGTACAAGTAGTTTGAATTTTGGAGTCTAGGCACTAAGCTACTAAAAATTTGACTTTCTAAAGAGTAACAGTTAATCTTATAGCAGGTTAATTCCAGATATTTGACACAAGGGAAACATTTTTAACATGCAGTTAGATACTCCCTTGTTTTGCTTAGTCCATGTCATAGACCTTCTGCAATATCCAGCACTGAGAAAGCAAGTGAGATTTCAGGACTAAAACCAGGAAAATACCTGCTTTGATCTCTGCAATTTAAACTTACTGCCTCTTGGAAATAATGCTACAAAAAATGCTGTTCTTCAGTAAGACCTTTCTACCAGTATATACTTCTTTTTTGTATTGTAAAGCATGAAATTGCTGTGGTAAATCACTGTTGGCCACCTGTCACTTTATTCAGTGTACGCTTCAGGGGCAAATACAGGTTGAGTTAAGAGAACATGTGGGTTAAGAATCTCTAGAGAAAAGAGCAAATAGATTCAAGCAAAAAACCTCATTTGTTAAATCAGCAGTACAAAAGTCCTACAGTGCTATTGGCTACCTATGACAGAAAAAGTAATTAATTTGTTTTATGGATCCGTTGTGTGTAGCTGGCTTTTAAAGCAATTTTTAAAGACAATTGAAAATGCCATTTTAGGTGGCTTAAGAAGCCGTAGAAAACAATGAGGAAACTTACCTCAGCAGTTCTCAGGTTTAAAAAGAGCCAAACAAAAAACAAAAACCCTCAACAATGTTTTACTCCTCTTACCCAAGGGAATCTACATCTTCAATTTCTTCAGGCTTTTTTCATTACTTAGTTTAATGATTCTGCCAAAATGGTTAGTTTAGTTTGGTTTATTTGTCTGTTTTGGGTTTTTTTTTTGCAGGATAGTGGGTTTTTTATGTGCTTATCCTAGATATAAATGTATTCAAAAACTATTTATGTTACGGTCTGATTTTTGTGGTTTGTGATCTGATTTTGTTTTTTAATCCTAGGCGTGCACTGCAGTCAGCAATGATCAAAGATGGCCTCATTTTCTGGCTGGTTGATGTTCTAACAGACACAGATTGCCTGTCTGATTACACCCTGGAGTATTCTGTTGCCTTGCTCATGAATCTTTGTCTGCGGAGTGCAGGTGTCTTATATTTTGAATTACAACTTTATTCCAAGACATGGATAGGGAAGATTGTGAATCTTTTTTTTCTCCATACACCAGGATTCTTTCAAGTGACTATAATCAGTAGCAGGAGCTTCCATGACCAGAGTGTTATAACCAGTGCTTTTGTTCAGATCCCAGTTATGAAGGTTAGCTTCACCAAAATCTAAAGAATAAGCAAGGAAATAAGCAATGGAACCCTATAAAATAGGATTATTTTTTCATATCAGTCTCTGAAAGCTGCCATTCCTACACTCCAGGCCCACTTTTCAAAGGACACTTTGTGTCCATTTACACTCCCTGTGTAAGAAATTTCTTTGTAAACAAGAAAGAACTGGGCTGAGGAGTAATGGAGACCTTCAATTTGTTCAGTGAAATACTTGCCTGCTTCATGACTGCAATGCAAAGAGTCCCCCCAAGAAAATAAGGTCGTGTTTATGCCCAGGAGATTTAAAAGGAGCTTAAGGTAAATTTCCTTTTAAAAGGGAAAGTAAGGTAGGGATGGAAAATCAGTCTGCTTGTTGTAAACCAAATAATGCTTTTGTTAAACTTTTTTTAATCCCTTTGTTTTGCATCCTGTCCAAGATTACAACTGCATAAATCCAAAGTAAATTCACTGATTTCAGCCCAGTTATCTCGAGTAGTGTTTATCAGGAACAAGGAACAGTGTTGCTCTGTCTAAACTGTATTTAATACTGATTTTTAGAAGTAGAGAAGAAACTTGTTCTGATCTCTTATGTTTTTTCAAGTGTCTTTGTGTTCTCCTTTTTCAGGGAAGAAAATGTGTTCAAGGATTGCAAACCATGTGCTCAAAGTTCTCGCCAATCTTCTTGGCCATGAGAATCGTGAGGTATTTGTACATCAAACTTTGGGTTAAGGAAAAGGTGGAAAGAAAAATAAAATATTTTTTAAAAAAAGAAAAAAGAGAAAAGAATAGCTTTTGTTTCCCTTGTTAGGTCCTCATGTAATTTCTAGGCATAAGTATGTCTTCCTTTATCAAGTGTGGGCAGCTAAGAATGGAAGTCTTTTAAATGCATAGTTATCATGCAGTCCGTGTGCCATCTTGATTGCAGTTTCTCATGCTGTTTAAATGTCATCTCACACCAAATCATCTCAAGCTTAACTCATGAGATGAACAATGTGTGGAGCCAGATCCATTATTCAAAACATCAGGTGCAGAGAAACACATTTGATGGTATGTTTAAGGAATTCTGTAAGACAGCAGTACACTCCTGACATTCAAGCCCTAATATCTTTGCATCTGCAATTTCATTTGACCTGCCCCCTAATCCTTTTGTGGTTCCTTCCTTTTCTGTCTCCAGACACGCTTGCATCTGAGATGCTGAACTGAACTACTTCAAAGGAAAATGCTAAAAATTACTAGTTATTTCTACTTAGTACTGTTCAGCACAACACTCTGATGCCTGCTATCTGATGTAGAAAACATTACTTCAACTGCCTCTGCAGAGAGGCACTTGTTTAATTATGGAATAAAATCCAAGGCAGGAGGAAATGCAGGCAGATATTGTACGAATCTGAATTCAGGGAATGTGGCAGAATTTTTACCAGGATACTCTAGAGTTATTCCATGATGATTGTGCAAGGTGTCGAGGGACTCATACTAAAAATTTGATACAAGCTCTGGTATCTTATATTTATATGCAATGACTAAGTCATCAGGGGTGTTTTTGTTTATAACTCAAACTGAAAATAGAAAATAAATTTCAATGAAATGCTTAGTCTGTGTTTTACAAATTAATTAAATATGTAGATTAGTTCTTTTCTGCTTATTAACATGAAACTTCACATACCTTTAGTGGGCTCTTTTAAGCTTGGTTTTTGCGAGAGATTAAAGTTTAATACAACACATATTAATATAACATCCCAGTCCCTAGACTGAAATACTAAGAAAATGCTACCAGGCTGTTGAAGTCTGTGCCTTAAAATTTCTTTGAAATTTCTCTCAGGGGATTCATTCTTACAACCCAGTTTGCACCAGCACAGCTAACAGAAGTTTTGTTATCAAAGGTTGGAGACAGTGCTCTTGGGTATCGGGAGAGCTTCCTGAGGAGCTGTGGAATCCTTGTGGAAGCTGTGGAATCCCAGTTCCTTATCTTCCCTTGCTTCCCCTGCTCCCAGTCTAGCTCATTGTTCATTTTTTCAAAGGTACAGACAGAGGATGACTGAAAATCTTAGTTCTCCAAAAGTAACTGGCCAATAGAAAGGGTCACATAAGTGCTGATAAAACAAGTTTAACAAATCTGGTGGCTTTCACTATCCATAATTCAGAGCTTTCATGCTGGCTGTTTTTTTACCTCTCCTGAGGGACAGTAACAGGGAGCAGAGTGTTTGAAGCTCGGACAGCTTTTATCATCCTGCCTAAGGCTACAGTGTTTGAAACCTGTCTTAAGTTCATGCTGACAGGGTCTTGTCTCTGTTCTTTGTCCTATTTTTTGTACTGCCACTAGTGTTTGTCAGAAACTAACCTTTTTCTCTTTTCTCTCCTTTTTCCTTTTTCTCTCTCTTTTTTTATTTTTTTAATGGCTTAATCAATTTGCAAGAATTCATTGTTTGAAGGCAGAGGGTTTGAAATTGGCACACAGCAATACTGATTTAGATCTGTATGACAGTATATTTTCATCCTGAAAGTTCATTGCTTCCCAAGTGGGAATTTTTTTGCAATTCTAGTCTAGCCTGGTCTAACTCTCAGAAATACAGTTGTTCTGCACTTTTGCTCTTGTATTTTGCTTATAGTCAATTGAGATGAATGTGTAAGTTTTCCTTAGTGTGATTATTTCTTCCTCTTAGATCCAGCCATATGTGAATGGAGCACTGTACAGCATTCTTGCCATCCCTTCTGTCCGAGAACAAGCCAGAGCAATGGTAAGAAATGCTGCTTTGCATAGCAGGAAGATCAGTGCCTGTGCCAGAGATGGCCCACACAGGGACCTGCTGAGCAGGGCGCTTTGAGAAGGGAACCCACAAGAGGCCCTTCCCCTTAGATACTCGGGGCAGTGTGAATGTATGTCTCAAATACTTTTGCCTTATTTGCTGGTTGTTTTCCCAGAAGTGGAGCTCCAACAGTGTGAGGGATTCTGTCTAAAGTATAAATAAAAGGTGTTATTTTAGAATAGTGTCCTTCTAGCATTTTGTAGACTCCATGTGGCCCAGGAGATGCTTTCATCTCACCCGCAACTTCCCCTTATGTAACTCATTCTACACCAGTGAGTAGCCACTAGGAGGATGAATTCCTCCTGCTGCTTTTGCTTCTGTCTGCTAAAGACATAGTTAGTTGGGAAGGCTGCTGGAGGAAAGTTTTAGAACTGGGAATTGATCTCTCGTGAAAGTGGTAATGACTGTGTTTTAACTTACGGATTTGAGGAAGCTGCTCCTGAGGTAGTAGCATGTCTTTGTATCTGAAGAACTAACCCAGAGAATTCTGCAGACATAATTGTTGTCAGGTGTTTTACCTCACAGAGCACAGAGGAGTGGAAGTGATCTTAAATGATTAAAGACACAACATCAACCCATCAAGGAACCATGAAGAGAGGCTGGATTTAATGTCAAAGCTGGTTCTGCTTTTTTTGTTCTCCCTGTCTGAAACTTGCACTGCTGTCTCTGTGAGTGCAAATTTGCACTGTTCTGATGACTACTGTGTACTGAGTTCAGAAGGCAGAAGCAGCAGATCTGTTGAAAAATTTTGCTGTTGATCACAGATGTGTCAGTGTTTAAACCTAGAAGCAAACTAGATAGCATATTCATTTCATGCTCCAGCTCCAGCACTTGGAGCTGGACAAAACTCTTCACATTTGCCTCTGTTTTTTGTGACATAAAAAAAAGACATTTTAGCTAACAAAACTCTTACAGTGTCATCACATGAAATACTGATCTAGCAATGTTTTCTGCTACATCTAGGGAATGGAAGAAATTCTGCGCTGTTTTATCAAGGAAGGAAATGCAGAGATGATCCGACAGATTGAATTTATTATCAAGCAGCTCAATTCAGGTCAGAAGAACAGATGCAGCTATCAGAGCTTTAAATCTTTCACAAAAGCCATAAAAAAGCTCATGTTTCCACTTGGTGTTGGAACCCTCAAAGAATAACAATAGTGTGATGGCTTGAGAGAGGGCAAATAGTGAATGTCAGAGTTTCAAAGTCAGATGTATTTTTAAATTTCCTTTTATGCTACAATCATAAAGAATAAAAGACTGAGTAGGTATCAGTTCCAAAGTTTTGGGACTGTAAATAGAATGCCCTTGACTGTTTATGCTTTCATAGCAGGCCTCACAGTAATGAGAGAGGTAATGAGTAATGCTGTCAACTGCAAAAATGGGATACAAATTTGTAAAACAGGATTTCGGGACTAGGTCTGTCTGTGCTCATCTCTTGCTCTATTGAGGTGTAACTTTATCTGAAGTGGCTTATCCTGAATAGGGAGTAGAGACTGTCCTTTTTGGGTCACAGGAGTTGTAGATGCTGTGCTAATACACAGAGGTATGGGGAGGTGGAATGTTTATTCTATTTTCTGTTCCCTGTGACTGAAAGGAAGACTGGAGAAAGAGAGAGCAGAGAGTGGAAAGGAGATTAATTCTGATTGAATCTTTCTGTACAGTAAACACAAAACAAGTTTAACTGCTTTCTTTGGCTTTTGGAAAGAGAAGACATTACAGCTGTAGCTTGTAAAATAACAAATAAAGTTTTTAACCGCTGTATTACCACTATACAAAATTTGTTCATCAGGAACTGTTCCGCTTCTACCTAGGAATGGTGTTTTTGAGAGGTTTTGTCTGGTTGGTGAGTCCAATGGAATGCAATTTTCCAACATAAACCTGGCTGCTTTTTTTTCTGAGGAAATTATTTTGTCCAAAAGTTACAAGAAGTATTCTACATGAGTACTAACTTTTTTATGTATAGGAGCATTATAATATTGAAGTGTTTGTAGGGACAAGTAGGACCTGTTATTAAAAATCAGTTGAAAAATAGACAAACTAGCAAGTGCACACTCTTCCATTCAAGTCTTGTCAGTAAATAGAGTGAGACATCATAGTAGGTTTTATGGTAAAATAAGAATTCCAGAGTGTTTCTATTTCTGCCATTTTTCAAAGTATGAATTGATTTCAGTGATTCTAGAATGCTTTATAGGAGCAAATGATTCCATTAGTTGTCTTGAAAAGAGCCGGGTGTCTATATGAGAAGCAATTTAAATCTTGCTCTTGTAGAAATGGGGTAGTAATGAGATTCTGTTAAGTTGTAACTTACACCATTTTGGTTTTCTTCTTTCTAGAAGAGCCATTAAATGATGATGTTGTGTCTGATGATGAAGAGGAAGAGGAGGATGAGGATGTAAGTATAAAAGCCTTCTGATACCTTTTAGACAAATCCTTAACCCTCTAGCCAGAAAATATTAATTTCAGTAAACCAGACTTTGTTTGTTGGTGGATTTTGGTTTTGGGTTTTTTTTTTAATTTTTTTTTAATTAGTTTTATTTATTTACTATTGAATTACTCCTGCATTAATAAGAAAATTGGATGTGTTTATATTACCTTTTCTTCATTTGAAGTCCTGCTCTTTTTGGTAAGTGACCACCTCTGTAATAACGATAGGATTTTAGCTTGATGTAAGTGAAGAGATCAGAAGTTACTGTAGCAGTAGAAGTCTTGCTTTCTATCAGACCCATTTCAGCAGTTAAAAATAAAGGAAGTAAATGAACCTGTATATCACTAGAATAGTTTATAAACAAGTTATCACTTTTTCTTAAGGTATCATAATCTGTTCTGGGTGTGATTTCTTTTGCTGTTTAGAAGCTTTGAAATATATTTAATAAATTGCCAGAAGCCATGAGGGAAAACAGTAATTACAAATAAGCAGCAAGAACCATGAGAAAATAAAATAAAATTTAAAAAATTAGGTAAGCATGAGAAACTACATCATAGTAAGTAGCTGGTTATCTGTATTTCCATCTCTGCTAGTAAATGAATTTTATACCAATATATCATCCCTTTTTAAGAAGCTATCTTCATGGAGTAATGGGTGCAGACAATATAGTGTATTTGATCACCTAAATTAACAAGCAAACCAACATGTAAAGCGTATGAGGGAAATGTTATACCCAATCTTCACTGGTGATGTTGCCATTTCTACATTGCCATAAGTGCACAGTGGGGACTTGAAAATACAGTGTCAGCACTTACATGGGAGGTTTGTCTTAAAGAAATCCACCACACTGCATTTTTCTGTTATTGAGAAGTCTTGCTTCAGAAATTTAAAGGACTATGGTAGATGTCCTTGAAACAGTATTTGGGCATACTTAGATGTGTGTATATGTGCACATACATTTATAGAATGTATTTTTCCCTGAAGAAGTCAGTGACATTGAGAGTTAATGAACCGCAAAACATTCTTGTATTAAAAATATTACTGGAGAACATATTTACTGAAAACCAAGTTTCTAGACAAAATGTAAGTTTTTTGTCTGAACCAACAAAGAATAAGACACATACAATTTGCTAAATCAGTTGTGTGCAGTAGCTTGTGGCACTTTAATGGAAATGATAGTGACTGTGACAACCATGCTTTAATATGTTTGATAAAACTTGCCTTGTTACTGTGGGGTGCACCTTGAACCTTATATGTTTTGAAAGCAGATAAAGATGTAAGTATCCTGACTGAAACAGGTGTCATGTACTCTGAGGTGCTTTGAGGTGAAGCACCTTGCAGTATCCAGCCTTTGCCTGGCAATGTCCAGAGAAGCCTTGCACTGGTGGCATTATTTATCCAGTTTCTGTGTTGTGACACAATAGGTGGTGAACACGTGAACTAACCACCCTTGTGACTTTGCCTAAATTTAGAACTGTATAGAAAGTCTAAGTTTAGAGCTACAAGGATGTTTTATTTCACAATCAACTCTCCCCCTTTTGTTCTAAGGGGGTACAGTAGACTTTTTTTTTAATTAGATTAGGTTACTGTAATTGTTTCACCTCCTGCAGTTCTGATGTCAGTTTTTGGTAATCTTTCCACTCCTCCCACCAAAATCAGTGGTTGCATTTTTGCCACTGAACTATCACGTGATTACAACAGACTTCTGGCACTTACTATTATTTTACTCAAAAATTAACAGTAGGCTTTTGAAACAGAGAAGTGTTCAATTCCTGTTTTTCATCAGCTTTGCCATTATATTAAAAAGTCTCGTCAAACCAAACTCTTTCTAGTGTAACAGTAATTGTGGCACATTCTAAATCCCTAAAGCTGCTGGGAACTATAATTCTGTTATGCTGCAAGGATGCCTGGTTTCTTAGTCCCTCTGTTTAGAAAATGTACTTTACAAACAGCATGGCAGCAAAATGCATAATGTTACTTTGATAAATGAACAAAGATTTGTTGACTCACTACCTCAGTGCTTGGAGCCCTTTTGTATTTTGGAATTGCAGTGCGTTATTGTTTTCTGATGGTGTTCTGTGATAACATCTGATGTTATCTAGCAACAGAAGTTTTGGAAAACTTTATCAGAAGTCTTGCCTTAACTTTTAAACTACTACAGACTGAATGCATTTCAGACTATATCCATATATTGCCTATTTAGTAGCATGCATTCAGACTGCTTATTGATGTTAGGATTTGTTGCTCAATACAGGTATAGAACTTAAAAAACAACAGACACTTTTATTCAGCCTTAGTTTGCAGGTTTTGCCCCAGTGCTTATTGTTTCCTAGAGCATGTGAAAGTTCCTCTTGGTGTTAGAATTACCTTTCTTGAGTTGTTTTGGTTTTTTTTTTCTTTTATCTGTGTTTAATTTAGAGTTGATGAATTCTCTCCTGGCTTTGAGCAAATCTTGTGTTAATGACTTCTGTCTCCTAAACACTCTGGCCAAGATGCAGTTGAGCCTGTTGGAGGAAAATTCTGGGATATCTAAGTGTATCATACGCTCAGAAATTTAAGATTCTGTACTGTGGGACACTGGAGCATATAAGCCAAATAAAAAATATCAATATGTATACTGTTAATCAGAAATAAATTGGCCTTTGACTTTGTCTGGAGAGCTTTAAGTTCAATGGTGTAGAGCTCAGGATACACTGGCTCCTGGAGTACATACCCAGCTTTAAGACGTTGCCATCTGGGGAGTATTGACACCCACAGTCTGTGTTTTCTGGTGCTTAAGACTCTCTTGACTGCTCTGTTAAACACTGACTTAATTTATCTTCAGTATTTGATCTTTACATTTTCTTTTTGTTTGACTTGGACCATCGTAAAATGCTGCTTGTAAAAGTGAATATGTGATATTGTAGCTCTAATTCAGAAGTTAGTTACAAGCTGGAGCTGTGTTAGATAACTGTACAGTGGCGATTTATCAGACACCCTCTGATCCACCATCACTCAGCACCTGGCAATAAAATCAGTAAACTGCAGTGTGAAAATACACTTCAGCTAGAGAGCACATCAAAAGAAAGAGAGCTTAATCCCCGGACTTCGAGCCATTACATTAAAGGGTTTTGCTGCCAACATCTGCTGCAGCCTGTGAGCAGTGGTGAACAGGGCGCCAATTGTGTTATTGCAGCAGTGGAATGATGGCACGTCGGGAGAAGTTCTTGTTTTGTACAAGGAGGCAGAGCAGGGACAGTCAGGCTCAGTTACCTGGTACATTAAATAACATCAGGGAGCCAGATTAGCTGCATTAACAAGCCATGTAAAAAAAAATTCCATCAGACCTATTTATAGAGCTCATCTGTGCAGTTTTTCCCTGCTGAAGTACAGTGTAATGTGGGCTTTGGAGTGTGGTTTTGTTTTGTTTTGTTGTGCTTGATACAGATGATTGTTGCCTAGTCCACAAGTGTTTACCTTTCTCCCACTACCTGGGACACGGCTTTTCAGGTAATTAAGAACTGATTGTAATTTGTCTTGCCTTGGAGAAGAAGGCAGGTAGAACATCTTCCTGAGGTCCTGTACAGCCTTATCATCTATGGCTGAGCATCAAGAGAATACACCTTTAGAAGGATAAAGAGAATTGACAATCTGGTAAATGACAAAAGAACTAAGTTACAGAAGAATTAAGTTTTTTATTAAATCCTTTTATGAACAAGTTCATTATGGAAAAATTTCACTCTAAACCTTGGAGCACTGTGTGTTTTATTGGCAGTATTTCTGTAACTACTTCAGTTCTTCACACCCAGGCATCTAGTGTGTCTAAAGGTTAACTACAGCATCAGAAACACCTGCACAAGGCTGTGGGATGTGACTGGGGACCTGTGGGAGGCTCGTGCCCTTTAGGAACTGTAGTGAAAGACCAGACAGGATATTTCAAAGTAGGACTGGATGGTGCCATGGGCTACTGAATTAAGCCCTTTGTGTCTGTACTTTTTACCTCTGCTTGACATCTGTGAATGAGAAGGTGATGAGCAATGGGAATAACTAACTGAAAAATTACATTTTTAAGCAATTTGATACAAAGTTCAATGAACTTGAAAAGAAGGGAAAACCTACAGAGCTCTGGGGAAGGCAACACCTACTTGGTCTGAACGATGGTGGTCTTGTTATTTTGCACCAAAGACTGGAATTAGTCATCAACCATTTTCATTCTAGGAAATACCTTCCTTGTACACACTTTCAGTGTTTTTCATGTTCTTTTTGTAGAGCACTGTCCAAGCTAATCTTTGTTATTGACTAATCTTTGTGGCAGGGGATATTTCTTACTTTGACTATTTAAAGCTGAGTCTAAATTTCACTGAAGTGAAACTGCTTTTCATTTTCTTTATGGTCTGGGGCTTATCAAAGTCCAGTGGCCATCAACCTTAATATAATTACAATATATCTTATTAGAGTGATTTCTTTACTTTTTCTGATTGACTTTCTCTGGCAGTCATTTACATTTACTGTCACAATCTGTTTCAAAAAAAAAGGCACATTTTCTGCATGTGGAGTCTTATTTAGGGTCTCTTGTGCAGAACAGAAGAGAATTCTTTTTAGCAGCAAAAAACAACCAATATTACTGTCTTGTTCTTGTATGACTAGTTTTGGTTTGCTGGAGTTGTCCCTCAAGCTTTTCCTGGCTTGTTGATCTGTAGGAGCTGCAGAACTTCCATGGAAGATGAATCACCTATTCTAGAAATAGACACAGGAGAGTGGATTCTTGGTGCTTTTTACTTGAATTTGATTACATTTGGGTTTCATTTATGATATTTGTGTCCTATAGTAGTGGTTCCAAGATATTTGTACCAGCTCCATATTACCAGCTTTAAAGCTTCCCTGCAAACCTGAGTTGCATGTTGCTGTTGCAGGAGGACCACGACATCATGGAGGCTGATTTGGACAAAGATGAGGTTTTGCAGCCTCAGCTGGGAGAGCTTGCAGGAGAGAAGTTGTTAACAACAGAGTACTTAGGAGTGAGTACCACTCATTAGACTATTGGAATAAATTAATTTGCTGTATTAAGTGTTTAAAAAATTTCAGTAATTTCACCTCTTTCTTTAGTTTGTTGCTTGAAGAGCCATGTGCTACCTGCATGGCAATCTGAGTCCTTCACAGCCTGTGTATAAGTTGCTGTTCAGAAGTAGAACAAGTCTGAGAAAGGAGCTAGCCTTTCACAGGGGTGGTCAGGCTGTGGCTTAATAATAAGCTACAGGCAGCCTTAGGGTTCTAGTGCTACATCAGTGACTCTGGGCACACAAAACAAAGTTCTGAGCAGGTTAGTACTGGAACATTCTGCTGGTCTGAAATTATTCACACAAAAACAAAAAAAGTTGAAAAGTTAACTGCTCCTCAGGTGTTATGATGGATCAAGTATTGTCTGTCTTACTTCAAGCAGCAAAAAGCTATTAAGTAAAAGCACAAAGTTTGTATGAATGCCATTTAATGTGCTGTGACTAATCTGAGATATTCAGAGGGCTGGAGCACCTTTCCTATGAAAGCAGGCTGAGAGAGTCCAATGCTGATGATGGAAACGTGACCTGAGATAAAATGGCATGGAAGAGCCTACAGTGATTCCTGGCAATTTTATCGAGTGACACCAGAATGTGACTTAGTTTCTGATGCAGTGTTTCTATAGAATGTTCTCTGTGGCTCCAGTTACCTGTCTTTCCACTGTTTTATTTTTTTCCTTCATTTCCTGTGTATCAGATAATGACTCATACTCCAAAAACTAAGAAGAAGCTCTTTGCTGGGGTGCATCAAAGTATGGATGAGCCTCTCCAGAGACCTGTGACGCCACATTATCACAGAACTTCATCCCTAATGTAAGTCCAAATAAATGAGACCAAGTTGGATTTTTTAAGCTCCTTTAAAAAGCAAAACAACAAATAAAAAACTACAACAATGCCTAATAAGTAAACCTTCCCTACCTAAAAGTGATTTGCCATCAACCCTGAAGATTGTCCTGTGTCATCCCCCCTGCCACTGTTTGCTTTCATGTTCTTATTAAGATTCATTTCATCCTCTTTTTAGTGTGGAAGATGGATACAGAAGACAGTGAGGATTGATTTAGGCTGTAGTTACACAGGTGTAGTTGGATATGACTGGTCTATAGTTGTTTTGGACAGGGAATAGTCACAGCTTTATCTTGCCCATGTTTATTCCCTCCTATTGTCTCATGCTGGCATTAGCATTCATACAAGCAGGTGATCCAACTGAGAGCCCTTCTGAGTTATCCAAATATGTCTTTTTCACAGGTGTACCATTCATATGGGATTATACATATTAGGTTACCAGGGCCTGAGAACTGACAAGTGTAACATACCAGCTCTGGGTGTGGAAAAAACCCCAGATGACATTTATTTTTAAAAAAAGCCAGATGAAGGAAACACTTCCAAAGCAGAAAAAAAAATAAAAAGATCATTCAGCTATCCCAGGGTAGAATTTGTCTTGCAGTCTTAATTGTTCTTCTGAGTAGTAGCCTGGATAAAATGGTATCTGTTTGAACATGGCACCTATTTCATCTGTCTGGTATAACCTGAATGTGGATTTGGTGTTCTACTTTGTGTCCTTTCTCACAGCTGTCAACTTTCTGCACCATCATAACATCCACAGCTTTTGCAAGACCTCTCCCTGTATATTAAATCTGTGTGTTAGGAGAAAACAGCAACTAATTAATAATAAGGTCATATTAGTAACATAGTGGTTATCTAATACTTTTCCTCCAGGCCTTCAAAAGAGCTGTAGGCCTTAAAAATCTAGACTGGCTAATATGTGACTAAAGATACATTGCTGCTTTACTGTGGGGTCAGTGTTACAGAGTTCAAGGTCTCACTTTCCCTATACAGTACTTTGCCCATGGTGGGCTAGCAGACTGGACTGATTCTATGGAACTGGCTGTTAGGGCAGTCTTACAGCCTATTTAGAAAGTAATTTTTTCAAGAATAAATCTTAGTTACCACTGGAGTGTCTGAGCATTAACATTCCTGCTTTATAAGTGGATAAAAAACCAAGCTTGTGAAAATGAAGTGACTTTCCTATGGAAAGTCCAAAAAACAGTGGCAAACCTGTGGGAGTGGCTTTTATTTCCTGGTGCCATGTAGGGCACTGGAATTTATGCATCAGAAATAACTCTGGAAGGGATCACGTGCCCTTCTTTACCACCACCTACCCGGGCAGTGTGTTTACTTAATCATCCCAGGATATCAGAGTGACGCAAATTTTGGCAAAACTTGAATCTCCTCAGCTGAGTGGTTGTGCAGCTCGTGCCTCTGCAGGATGGCTTCAGGTCACTGCTGGATACAAATTAAACCCCACATTTCTAGCATACTGTTTCTGGTAGCTTTGGGTCTAAGAGAAGTGCTAGTTTGATGGTGTGAAGCAGCCTTTACAGATTGCCTCACTGTGCAAACTGGGGAGGAAAAATGTAAACAGCAGAAATCTAATGGTGAAAAAATGTGAAAATTCATTTCCCTCCTGCTCTGGCCCAATGGTAGAAATAATATGAGTGTTTGGTGCTCTCATGTTTTAAGTAGGAAACAAGTTACCCTGAATGAGAAGCTTGTCCTTTGTATCTAACTAAATTTTGTGGAAGAAAACTGCAGTGAACACATGAAGACATTTCTGAACTAGGTTTTACAGCAGAAAAGGACAAGCTTTGATGGCTTTTATGCTGTTCTAATTTTAGTCCTCATTTACTAAAATGAGGAAATGCTGGCTTAGGAATTCTTGCAAGAGGAGGGCAGTAAAATCTTAGCAGCCTTAATCTGAAAGCAAAATCTGAACTGAATGTATTTAAGTGGCTTGTATCAGATGAAATGTCATGCAAAATCTTAAACACTTTTGCCCCCTATACAGCTTGTCGATCTGGTACAGTCCAGGACAGTTGATCTGAATTTTCTGGAATTTTGGGTTCAGCAGAGTAGTTAAACTATGTTAAAAATTTGTGTAAATGCTTCCATTCAGAATTGAAGTGTATATAACTTGTTTGAATTTCTTCCTATGAGACGCGATGTAATATATTCCATTTCAAAACGTCATGAAAGAGGAAGCAGTTGAAGATACCATAACGTATCTCTTTGTGTTGGTTCACACCTCCAAAAGGAGGAGGAGGAGTGGAGGTTTCTAGTGCTGAATAGAAGTATTCACACAGCAAGTTAATGCAGAATAGCCACTGCACATGTAGCAGCTATTCCATGCTAATTTTTTTATGACTTCCCAGTGCAAAAAAAAGCTCTACTTACTTCAGATGAGTTGTCATAAGATCGCTGTATGGACAAGTTCTTGCTGTATGGAGCTGAACGAGTGAGAAAATACTGGAAAACTGCCTTCTTTGGTTTTCTTTTTTTTTTTTCATTTTTCCCTCCTCTTTAAAGACTCGCAGGCTGAGATCACGCAGCGGGGACTGTACTACTTAATATTCTGCAATCAGTTCCTTAGGAACTGATTGAGCTGTGAAATCATTAACTGCCTCCTTGGACTGCATCCTTTTTTTCTAGAAATATAGTTTAGTTCCCTTAACCTGATATTGGGCAGGGAAACTTCATGTGTCTGCCAATTTCTTTTCACATATTTTTCACACCTCTCTTGCTTCTGCTGTGTTTTATTGCTTACTATTAAGCAGTTGTGTTCCTTTTCTGTCCTTCAGCTGCTTCGGTTTCTTACTGATCCACCTCACTTTTGAAATTGAGGGTTCTACTTCTCACCTACTTTGTTTTAAGCCTGTATTGCATACTGCTCTTTAAAGTGAAATCCTTGTAATATTCAGGAGCAAATCTTAAGTCCTTGAAAAAGCTAAGTATTGAAGACCTGTCAGGCTCATTTCTGCAGTTTTTTTCTTTAAGTGTCATGCTGGTATTTTGGATCCTCCAAGTGCAGGGAGTTACAGTTTCCTTTCCGGTTATGGTTTCCTTTCCTCGACTCTTTTATTGCAGTAGGAATTGCAATAGGAAAAATGTTAGTTTCAAATATGTCTGATGTCAGCTGGTTTGGGGGAGTTACAGTCAGGCAGTTAAATTATGTCCTTAGCACTGGTTTGCAATATGAAATATAAAGTAATTTCAATATCAACTATGTCATTACTGACAATTAGAAGAAATGAGAATTTAGTATCTTGCAACTTTTTTTACTGTAGGCATTCACCCTGCGTTCTCCTTTCTCCTCCAGGTCAGAAAATGATACCAGATCTTGTCACGACAGGGATGAGAAGCTGCAGTCTCCACCGAGTGGTCATTCTCCCATCCATGGTGGGAGCCAGTCCAGCATTTCTGACCTCTGCATTTCTCCTTCATGTAAGGATAGTCTGTGAATCTGCTGTTAATTGTTGATACCTTTCTTGACTGGGGCAGGTGTTGGGGGCCTGATTTGTATTTTGCAGATTGGGTTTTTAAGGTACATGGTGTGGAAATGTCTCTCTGTTTATAGACCCTGGGTCAGTCTGCAGGACCTTGGGGCACATAGTACACTTTGGCTCATGCTGAATGAATAACTAGAGAAGGTAATGTGTGGTCAGCAGACACCAATGGTGTCACTTGCCTTGGTCCATCTTGTTTCCTGTGGAAGTAGCAAGGATCAAACCCAGGGCTTCCGATGCATGAAGGATACTGTATTTCACTCTGCAGTGTCCTCTGCCGAGGGAAAGAGCTGCAGCCCAGAGACAGTGCACTTCCCAATAGGCAAAGCCCCTTGCTGGATCAAATATACCCTTGTTTGGATCTAAATGAATCACTGTCTGCTGGCACCTGCAGACTCTGTTGGCTGGGCCTCAAGGCAGCTGCAGTTCTCAGCTTAGTTTTGCAACTGCATTCAAACCATCCAGGGTTGTGGAGGATGGGCAGACTGGTGCTGTGTAGCTGCATTGTGGCTGATGCTGCTAAAGATTCTGCCCTTGCAGCTTCAGCTGAAATGAATGCAAACGCAGCGGGGCCTGAGAGCTCAGAAACATGTGATGGAATTTAAAAAGGTATAGGCTTCTGAAATACTTGATTTCTGAACTTCTGATATGCACAAGATCGGGGATGTGGGAGTTCCAGCCTTCTTGCAGGGATTCATTAACATTTTCCAATTATGGATTTAAGACAAAATGTTCAGCAGCCTTAGATAAAGGATCTTGCAGCGTATCCGGGGCAGAATTATTAATAGGTTGAAACAAAGTGTGCCTTTACTTTGCTGAAAAACATGCTTTGAAGCAGTAGAAGAGCATACTTTTTACTTTCTCTTG
This sequence comes from Formicarius rufipectus, assembly GCA_013399695.1. Lineage (NCBI taxonomy): Eukaryota > Metazoa > Chordata > Aves > Passeriformes > Formicariidae > Formicarius > Formicarius rufipectus. Next base: position 132,118 of record VXAU01000132.1, read on the forward strand.
TATTTTTTTTAAATTTCCTAAAGGAAATGAAAGGGATTCTGAGAAAAGTAACCAAGACCTTGCAGACAGGAATTCGCTTGCGCAGTGCCTAGAGCTGATAAATACAACATGCTGAATGGAAGCTGTATGGTAGAAGCAGATGAAGCTCCTGTCCAAGATGGGCACTTGGGTTCTCACTGTTGTGTAGGAATGAGAGCTGCTCTCCTCACCTTGCTGTGCACAGTAACACCTGGAGTACAGCTGAGCCTGTGCTGTGGGGAGTTTGACTGGCCAGGGGCTGCAACTCAGGTCAGCAAAGGTTGTAAACTAAGCAAAACATACTGACTGGACAGTTTTCCTATAGAGAAGTAAAAAAAGATTGGTTTTTACATACTGATGGTTTGTAAAGGCAGTGAAGCCAAGATGACACCAAAAGTGTTCCTGTTTGCTGTTTTAAAGTGTAAGTGGATGCAATTCCTAAGGCATTATGAAGCCATCCAGAGCCTAGAATGCCTTCTGAGCCACATTTTGATAATATCTTGCCAGTGAAATTCATTCACTCAGCTTTGCACTTTTTCTGTGCTGCTGATGCTATCTGATAGTTTGCTTGTAGAGAGTTGTGAGGAGGTTTAAACAGAGAGACTGAGTAAGTCAACAAGGTAAATGGTGTTAATTTTTGATGAATATTGGTTTAAAGCCTTCAGACTGAAGAAATTCCTTCCCACTTTAATGCTTCATATTGTCAGAACTTTGCTTGCAGCCTCCATCTAAAACAGTTTGCTATCTGTTTTCAGTCAAAATTGTATGCAGGTGGCTCTTAATAACACTACTAGATGACACTTTTGCCTTGTATGAAAATCTTGGAGGTCATAATATACAGCATGTTGCAAGTTTATATGCATTATACCTGTAAAACCACAACTTTTGTGTGGCAGGGGCCATTCATTCTTCTTAGCACTGATTCAGGCTATAAAATAACACTGAGCCTACTTAAAGGATTGCCTGAGGTTTGTTTCAGGTTTTTGCAAGTAGTCAGTGACATATCTGCTTGTCTTTCATAACTTTTGTGACTTAGAAATGAGGAGTAGGAGAAGAGAAGTGAAAAGAGAGACTTCACTGCTGAACCTCCTGGTTGTTTTATCAGTGACAGGACTTTCATTGTGCGTAATGATAATTGAACTGGGTCTTTGGATAGCTCCCGTTTTCCAAAAGGCAGTGGGGTTTGTAATATTTAAATTGGAAAGGCTTTAATTTAAGACAATGAAAAATAAATCCTTTCTCTAAGAGTTTGTCCCTGCCTTCAAAAATACAGCAGGGAACTGTACCTAACAGAAAGGTGTAAAAATACTTGTACTGCTTCTAGAGGCTCTCATTATGCCTTGCCAAACACCTTTGCTGTGCAGTAAGTATGCAAATTATTGAGTTCTGATCTTGGTCTGATGCTCATTCTGCAGTACCTGGAACCTGCTCACTTCACAATATGTGTTTTTCAGTATTACATGAATACTTTGGGATTCAGCGTTTCATGCAATCAAGTCGTGAAATGAGTAGTAAGGGATCAGGAGTGAAAAAACAGAATAAAAACTTCATGAGAACAATTAGCATCATCAAGCTCATATCTGTCTCAAGGAGGCTAAGTTTAGCCTCAAGAAATGTTGATCCTCTTTTGTTTTCTTCAAATGAGAGCAGCTCTTAATGTCCTCAATGCCTGCACATACTCAGCTGTTCTTGAGTTGGTGTGACTTTGTCTGGGTCCATCCTCTCTTTTTGTCACTTTGGTAAAGATTCAGTAATTCTGGGACATTTTGCTTTTTTTGTCTCCTGTGAGCAGAAACCTTGTGGACTAAAGACGAACCCTGGTCATCTTGCGACAGTTGTTATGCTGAATGTCAGACAGAACATGTGCTGAGCAATGAAATGCTTGTCTGAAAGTGACCTGCTCTGCATTCATATCAGCAAGTGAGAGCAAATCAGGACGGCAGCCTGTCCTGAGCATGGCAGGAAAGGAGCTAGGGATTTTCCTTAAACTTTTATTGAACTTGCACATCTTGGTAGCCTTGTGTCTCTCAGCAAACTGACTGTATTTTACCTTCCTATTAGTGTAAGAAAGCAAGTCTGATGGAAGTGTAAAACACTGTTTTTTGTCTGCAGTGGCTGCCTGTTACTGCGGATATGTACAGACAACTGCAAGTGGTTGTGATCCTGTGGCTTTAATGAGATACTGGACTGATACATATGTATTAACCGATGGTCTGCATGCTCCAATCCCATTGCTAGTGCAAAGCATAGCCAGTTTTATTTTCCGGCTGCAGAGAGCTGGAAGTAACACATGTGCAGTAGTTTTGCGCAGGTGACGAGCTGTAATGCACTGCCACACTAACTCAGTAGCCTGCTAAGACCTCAAGGACTTCTTCATATTGCAGGAACTGTGACTTTACTGTATGTCTTGTAAAATTGTAAGGAGACAACTGCTCGCTGAACTACTCACCTGTGTTTCTTTTTAAAATAGCAGTTGAAATGAAGTCATCTGAAGTATTCTCACCAGGTCATAGACTGGACCGAAGCATCCCAGCTGATGACAATATCTTGTCTTCCCAAGACTTCATCGAGGACAAAGTAAATGAGCAATTGTATAGGTATGGTTTGTCCAGAGGATATCTGAAAGTGCGAAAGGAGTCTGACAGGATTTACCATATAATTCCATGCTGCTGTAAAGACAATCTGTGATGTCATTTGATGTATGATGTAGTCTGGCCTGAGACAGCTGTGGTGGTACTTGCCAAACAAAATACCCTTAGCTGTGCCAGAGGCAGCTGTTCAATTTCTAAGCATCTGGTTCAGAATGGGAGAAATCTCAAGCAAGACATTATTAATGAACTTCACATGCATGCTCAGTGCAGCCTTCTGCAAATAAAACTTCCTCATTGCTTCCTTACATGACTCAACTCTAGCCCATGAAAAATCATTTATTAAAGAAATAGGTAGGACTGTGGGAACAGGGAAGGAATTAACTTGCAGAAGAAAGAAAAATGAAGCATTTAAGTGGGTTCAGGGTGCTTAAACACTCTTGAGTTGCTAGCACTGCTGACCAGAGTCTCTGATTTATCTACTAGATGGATATAGCAAAGGAGGCAGTATTATGAGATAACCCAGCAGTGGGTTTCAACTCTTGCTTGAAATTATTCCTGTCAAATGAAAGGTCTTGTTCTTATCCTGCTGCTACATGGAGCCCTCTGTGAAGCCTTTGTCGTGTGTGCCACTGTGATGTTATATCTTGGATGAGAACTAGGAATTCATTAGCAATTGGACCAAGGTCTCCCAAAGTTTTCAGGGCTTGCATGTGTCCTTCAGACATGAACAACTTTTTCCTATAGCAAATTTGATTGGGCCAAGTCTTAAACAGTAGGGGCAGAGAAATTTTAAAAGTGACTCCGTTCCAGGACTAAAACACCGAATGGGTGGAGCTGTTTTAAAGGAGAGGTTTTACCAGCTCTTTATGGACCTGATTTTTCGGAAGTGCTTGGTTACTTGTGTCAGTTAAAGCTCTAGCACTTCTGAAAACTGGACTCTCTGCCTAGAACTTTGTTTCCTTCAGGTCTACAGATGCTCATTTTTGGTTTTCTTTGGGAGATTGGTGTGGTTTTGGTTATTCAGTTGGGGTTTTTTTCCAAGTTATGCTGTTTCCCTGGTGAGAGCTGAGAAATTATGTATTGTCAACAAATTATCACTGGTTTCAGCTGAAGTGCTTAGTAGTCATACCTCTGTCCCATCATTACTGGGTTTGTTTCTGTTGTCTAACAGTAGCTAAGGCCAAAATACAAATAGACCATGAAAATTTTATGGCCAAATTGCTTTCTTTGTGATAGATATTATTTTTCAGGCTTTGGTTTGCAAGAAGGAAGTCAAACTGGCATCATCTTGCCCCCCACCTTAGTGAGATACTTTCCTTCTCTACACTCATAACCTGTTATTGAAAAGGCATGTCCCTGGTAATCTTTAATTTTTCTTCATAAATATATGTCTGAATCTCAGTAATAGATGGATTTGATAGAACTGGAGGCACAGGTGCAGTATTCTGCAGAGGAAGATAATATCTTTTCACCACGGTGCTTCCTTAGCATTCATACAGTAAATTGTATTTCCAAATGCAGCCTCAAGTTACGGATATGGGAATGTAGCCATTTGTGGTCCAAGCGAACACAGGGTTTTCTGTGTCAGGGTTCTTTGTTAATATGTTGGTGGTGCAACAGCTAGACCTGCCTTTTCATTCTTTCACTCCTGGAAACATACTTTTATTTGTTTGCATAACAAACAGAACTAATAAATCACTGCGTTGCTCATAGTTTTGTCCACTGTAAGAAATGACTCCTTCCTAGAGGCAAATACCTATTAGGCAAATACCAAGACCTTCCTGGAGAGGTATTTATGAGAAAAGGAGGACAGAGTTGCAGTGGGGAAACAGTAACTGCTCTTTCGCCTCTTCCTTAACAGTATAAATTGGACCTTTAACTGCACAGAGATGAGTGAAATTATGCAAAATCAGTCTGAGAGAAGAATGAGACCCTCGTAGTGACATTTTTGTTGCAGTTGTTTCATTTCCACAAGAACAAATTATTATTCCAGCTGATGAATGTCAGACTGGAAGCTGCCCCTGCATTGCTATTTCCTGTTGCATTTTGATTATATAAGATTATATAAGCACTGTTTTGCTTTTTAGCCAGTCGAGGATAAATTTCTAATGGACTTGAGTTTACAATTGTGACTTTTTATTTTTATTGTGACTTTGGTATTATCATAATAAAGAACTTAAACTCTATGAGGCCTTCTTAGATCTGTATTGGCCTTGCTTTCTGATAATCTGGTAAAACTGGTCAAAAGTCCAAGTGCATTCTTGGAGGAAATGGTCTGATTAATTTTTGTTTGTTCCTGTCTCATCTCCTGATTGATTATTCTGATGCCAGTGTCAGCCTGTTGTGCATTTTTTTTATAGACAATTATTTCAGTTTTTCCAAGTAAAGAGTTTTCTTTCTTCTCAATGCAAATTTAGGTTTCTAGGAGTTTGTTGTCTGCTTGGGATTTTTGGGGTTTTTTTGTTTGAACACTTACCACACCTTGTCATCCATGACTCCTTTACCAAATGTAGTGAAACATTTTCCCACACTAGATTTTGCTTCTTTTTTCTTCAACTCATCAACTTTGGAAGGATACCAACCAGCACTTTTAGGTGTTATCCTGAGAATTAATTATTTTCTGTTGATGTTGACCTATTTATTGAGGCAGTAAAAGATGAAGTGGTTCTGAGACACTTGGGCATGTGGAGACCTGCTCTTCATCCTGTCAGAAAATCATCAGGATTTTTTCAACTTTACAGTTTTTGCTACCAACCTGTATCATATAATCCTTTCCTGAACGGTGTGGACAGATGTGGACCATTCTGTGTGACCACTGTGTATCTCTTTCCTAGATAAAATGACATGACTCTAGTCGTGTTATTTTGCTTTGTCTCCAAAGTGCTTTTAGTCTGGCTACTGAGATTACTGCAGTGAAGCTCTGCAGAAATTGTTGATGGCTGTAAAAACACTTTTTAGTGCATGGGAATACAGATCCAAGCTTTGTTATCTTACTGTTGAATAAGGGATAAAAACTCTCATTTGTGGCTCAAAAACTGCTTTGAGGCTGTTAAGTCTTCTTTTTTTATCTACCTAAGAATATCATAGCATACATAAAGTTATCATGAGGAGCACTAGAGAACTGAAAAACCAATTCCCTTGAACTAACTCATTTTACCAAAGTGAGTAAAATGGCAAAAAAAAGCAATAACGATGAAACTATTTTATCGAGAGAAAGATATTTAAATATTGCTGTGCTCCAAGCCACGGAGCTGTATCTAGCCAATCTTTTTCTGATTCGTTCTCTCAGTATATTTCTGCTCCATCTGCCACCTCCTCCTTTGAAGCGAGACAAGCGTTAAGACTTGTAATGCTCACAGGTCGAAGGCTGCAGAGCAGGTTCTTCTCAGAGCAGTTAGCATGTCTCTGTCCTTAATAGTTAGCATATACATATGCAAAATACAGACAATAATGCTGTTTAAAATACAAAAGGAACACTTGCTCAAATCCCCCTGCAAAGTGAAGCAGGGCTATGGAAAGGCTAATCATCACTGACTCGGCAGCATTCCCAAGAGAGGAGGGAAGATTAAATATCTTGAAAATCCTCCTAATCACCCTTTCTGATGGTCACAAAGGATTCTTTTGATGGAATTAGTAACGCGGAGACTTTCCATTTTACTCACTGATCTTTAGATGGCACCTTTTTGGATCTCCAGCCTTTGGGTCTTTGATTTCCTTTTTTAAGTACGAGCTTTTTCATGTAGCTGTTACTTCAGCTACATGTTACTGTAACCTTTTCTCCGTTTCAGAGAAAATCGAATCACTCCTGCAAGCATTAATATAGATTCAGAATTATTTTAGGGACTTGCTGTTTCCTGGTAGCCTCCATTTGTGTGGCTGGGAAAGAATATATTTATGATGGGAACAAGGAAGGGCAGTGTATCCTTACACAGTTATTGACTAAATTTTGAAGAACGGTATTCTTGGAGCGCATGCAGACTGTGAAATAGCAGCAGATGTTTTATGTTCTCAGTGTGAACAAGGAACCTGTGTGCTTAGGGAATTTATTTTATAGATGCCATCACAGCTTTTTGCTCTTTTGACAAAGCCTTCAGGGAGTTCTACAAATCTTATCTCATCCAGAAGCCAGAGAGGCTGCCTGTGTCTAGCAAGATTGTGACCTGTACCTGGAAGAAATCGGTGTCTGTGCCCTAAAAGGATGTATTCCTGTGATGCAGCATGTCTGTGTGTTTTTTCCACCTCAGAATGAGTCACTGGATGTGATAAATACAATGGAAAACAAGCTAGAAATATATTACTGATTTGCAGGGAACTTAACTGAACCTGTTCGATCCTGCTGTGCAAAGAATGAGGTTTGAGCAGGATAGGCAGGGTGATAGAGCCAGGTTAGAGGCTCTGCAGTGAGTACATATCCCAGGGCAGTACCTGTGGTGCATGTTCCTTTCCATTTGCAGTCTCTCTGAATTTTGAGCAGCCTATCATGCTGTCACAGCACAGCACGTTCTGCAGGTTTCACTTGGTTGCAGGCTTACTATGCATACATATTTCTCCATGCATTGCTAACCCTTTCCATCTCCTCCTACAGCGAGTGTCCCTCAGCCTTCACCAGCAAACCTAAGATCCCTCGCACTCCTGAAGGGCACAGTACCAGCCCTAGAAAGGGAAAGGTCCCAGCCATTGCCCCCCAGTTCTCTCAGTCTGAACCCCAACAAACGAGCCATCCCAGCACCGCAGGATCATCCACAAGGAGCAGACAGAGTAAGTGGAAAAAGTCATCATTCTGTTTGTCATTCCTTGGGGTGGGAAAGGAGCGAGCATTGTAGAAACTCTTCAGGAATGAGGTCGTAGGCTACAAATGTGCCAGGAGTGTATGACATTGTGCTTGTCATCTGCAGGATGTACAACCATGTAATTATACCCTGCTGAATACTGCTCTTATTTCCAGGCTATCATGTGAGTAATTAAAAGACATACTTTTTCCTGTCACTGGGTGGAGAAAAGTGGCCCAAATTCTCAGACGTTTTTTGGGAAGCTTCTAGTCTCAGATGAGGCTTTCTCTAGATACCATCAACCTTCTTCCTTTTCTTTAGACTCCTGTTCACTTCCCTGTATAACTCATTTAATGTTCTTGATCATGGATCCCTGGGTGTGTCTACACTGACTACAGCTGAATGCAGACCAGTCAGAAGGTGGGCTCAGGGCAGCCTGGTGGGCAGAGAGCCAAGCAGTGTGCTGCTTGTGGCAGTCATCATTCTGCTGGAGACTTGTCCTTCGGAACCGTATGATTGTGTTGAGGCCTGAAAATGTTTAAACAGTACTAGTCTGCAGGGGGTTCAGAAGAGAGGAGGGCTTTGATTTGAGATTGGAGGAAAAGGATGGATGCTTGCTTTAAGCCAGGCAACACAAGCCAAATAAAATGGAAATGTTGATCTTGGATACTCACACATCAGTAAACAAGTGTGGTGTGTAAGTTATGAAGGTTTTTTGGCATGGAGGGGGAAGAAAGATGCATTCTTCAGTAATTAATAAGGTTTTTCCCAGGAGTGTGGATGAGACTAGCTGGATTCAAATACACCTCGGTGTCCACCATCAGTGAAAATGGCAGAAGCTCTGTATATTCTTGTTTCAAATGCATTGTAACAAGTTTAGTGATGATCATTTTATCACCATGTAACATCAGTTCTATTCTTTTGCTGTAACTGTTACCTTGAAACATTTCATGGAAACATAATAACTCTAAAACCTTCCAGAGAAATTGGAAGCGTGTACATATTATTAACTCCTCATTATAGGTATAGAAAATGAAACTAAGAGAACTGAAATAACTTAGTAAATCAGTAACAGAGCTGTAAAGAGCATCCTTAGTCTTATGTGCTGCCCACACATCATTCCACACAGTTGCATGTGCAGGGAAGTGGTGTGGTTTCATTCAAGGGGTAAAGGTGAGGCACTGGAAGGGAATGTCCTTGGTGGTGAAGGGAGGTTTTGACCTAGAGGTTACTTGTTTGAACATTCCTGTGCTGAGGTAACACTGCCAGCTCTTTTGGCTTTACCTTTGCTGCTTATGCCCCATGTTTTACCTCTGACATCAGTGCTTTCTATTTCCTGAGACAGGGGCACTGTTCTGCCCTGACTGGATGTGGTGTTAACACCCTAGAGTGTGTCCCTGGTTCCTGTTTCAGTTCATTTCCAAAAGCATTATTAGCCCATTGAAAAGAAGGCCTGATGGAGAAAGGAAAAGCAGTGTGTGTGTGTGTGTGTGTGTGTGTGTGTGTGTGTACACAAAAACTCCTCTGCATCTTCTAGTTTCTCCAGGGCAGCTTTACACTCCTGGTTATGTGTCCTAGGAAAGATGTGACACACATATGTTACTTTCATTAGGCTCTGGAGTAAGGTCCTTTACCAGTGGCACAGTGTATAACATATTTTATTTTCAAACTGCATTAAAGTGGGTCACTTGGGTTTCTCTGTGGATTTGGTACATGTGATTTATTAGTCTAGATTCTTGAGCTCTCCTGACTTTTCTTAGGTAGGGTATGTCTTACAATATTCTTATTTGTGTGTGAATGCCAAAGCTGACTGTATAGTAGGCTTGTGTACATCTTGGTATGTGTCCATTTACCTTTTCTCCCACTTTTTAACTTGGAATTCCAGGTTATCTTTTTTTGTCTGTCCACATGTGTCATGAGACAGACTTAGTGTCAGCAATTAGATGTTGAACTCTTCCTGCTAATAATAGCAAAGAAGTTATTTTGCATACAAGTCATCTTCCATTCACTCTGTGTACATGTATCCAGCCTTGTTGTCTGCTGTCACAGAGCACCTATTAGTTCTTGTCCATCCTGCAGGGCCTTTCACACAGGTGTTTATGGTTGGGAAAAGTGAGATGAAGGTTATGAGGACCAGATTTTTAAAGGACTAAAAGGGCTTTAAAGCTCGTGTTGAAACTTGAGGTTCTCAAAGGTAATTCTCAGATGTAACTTAAAGGTGCAGGGAAAGTGTCTTAGACAGGTGAACCTCTAATGTTTCCCTAGTAAAGTTCTGTCCTACTGGTCCTTTTATTTCCTGGCTGACTCATCTGTAAGTCAAAAATGGTATCAAATGCACAGATATCAGCAATCAGTAGATTTCAGCAGCTGCTGTCTCCTATTTACCTGCTGCATAGGTTTCTACATATCAAAAGACCCTGTTCCAGTGAAACACTATCTTTAATTTGTGGATTTCTTGATATTTCTGGAGAAATGCAAGTTTTTATAGTTGATGAACATGATGAGAAAAAGATAAGTGTCTGGTTGTACTTGATGTACACACATTTTAGAGACACGTGTTCAACTTGATTTTAATATTTGTTATAGGTGTATTTTCTGGAAACAAGTTGTTTTTTGTATAAACCTAGCTGAACTAGCTGGATTGCTCCTCTTGGAGCATGGAGTGTGTGGAATGCCTGAGGAATGCAGAGGAAGCACAGGTACTTAGTTCAGCTACAGGCCTGGGGCTGGGTTCCTGCCTGAGATGCAGCCAGCTGCTGTTGGCTGAGCTCTAAAGCTGTACCTTACAGCAAAACCAAGCTCCTCCAAATAAAACCAGCCATGCTGGGACCCACTGTGATTTCCACTTCTGATCTGGCACAGCATGGCCAGAACTTAGAGTTCCATAGGGAACAGAGGGACTTTCAAATTTAGACCTTTTCAACTGTGCTCCATGTGGATGTGGTTGAATGGTTTAATCTGCCCTGTTCTTTATTCTGCGTCTGTTCCAGACGACTCTTCATGTGTGTGCTGAAGCTGTTTGCAGTATACAAAGTTCTGTCTGGGCAGCACTGGAGCTCGGGCAGTACAAAAATCTCTACCAGAAGAATGAGGAATGGTTTTTGTCAGGAGTGCAACTGGGTCCCGGTGACTTCCTTTCAGTTCTTTCAGTGTCCCTAGATGAAGGATTGCCATAAATACATTCTGCATTTTTAAGTTGCAACATAAGGGAGATAAAGTGCTGTTCTGCATGTTTTTTTGTGATGTCTGTGTCCCTGTACAGGTTGAACAAGTGTTGCCCTCAGGCAGCTCCTATCTTGTAATAAATCCTGCTTTCAGCTGACAGACGCTTTCTTGCTGTTTTTCTGCAGGCAGCCAGTCGTACAGGAAGTGAGAACAGTTCCTTTCCTCGAGAATCACCTGTCACATTGTTGAAGGACAGAGCCAGCTTCCTGTAATGAGCTTTACTGGTGACCTGTGGAGCAGAGAGTGAAGTTGTTGACACCGCATGGCATTCGCCTTGCATGGTTATTCTGGGATTATCTGATGGAATGCACCTGTTCTGGTCTCTAAAGCTGGCTAAGACAAGGGCCTTGTTATTACAATTCAAGTCCTCAGCAGCAGCCCAGGACTAATATGGGAGATGGATATAGTCCCAACTCCTCTGATAGTTTACTCTAAAGTGACATTGCCACCTTGAGAAGAAACTCTTGTTCTCTGCCTTCTGTGTCAGAGCAAATGGCCCTTGGAGAGTAGTGTGTAGGGCTCAGCACAAGAGTCTGACCAAACAACTGTGGTTTTAACATATTGTTTGCAGAACCAGCCTGTCACTTGGTTTTGTTTTTTTTTTTTTTTAATTATGCCTTTGTGAATGGCTGTTCAAAGGCTCTGCATAGGAGGAACAATGTACCTCACATGTGCAGAGCCTTTACTGCCTGGAACAGTGTGGGGTGAGATCTGTTTGGCCTCGAGAGACTGGAGAGAAAGTATTTCATCAGCTTCTGATTGACCTGTAGCAGATGCAAAATACTGACAGTGCCTGAGGCAGCATCCCTGCTCACCTCTGAGGATCTGATCAGCAGCTTTATCTGCAGCAATTACTCCTTTCTACATTTTTTCTTAATTCTACTGTTTAACATTTGTAGAATGGATAATCATTTCTTCTGCTAGAGCAAAGAGCTTTGCTGCTTCTTACATGGAAGAAACCATGAGGATGTGAACAGATCAGAAGCAACTTTCTCTTTACCTGTGACTGTGGTCAATCTTCTTTGGTCTTTGTTGCCTTGTTTTGTGTTCTTCACTTTAGAGCAATGGTTGGTTTTGTCTTCATGGAATTTGTGCTGGTTTTTGATGAATATTAGTGCTGATGAGGAAAGAGAGATCAGGAAGCCCTACACTAAATAAAAAACACAGCAGTTAGTTCTGCCAGTGAATTACAAAGCTACTGCTGTTTGTTGTCCTTTCTATCAAATGGAACAGTGACCAGGCAACACTGAAGTCTTCACCGGGGGTTGGCTTTTCAGTAACACCCCCTCATGTGACAGCTGTTAGGACACATAAATGCAGTTTACATTGGAACTTGGCTGCTGCTGAGGCAGAGATGTACAAAAAGCAGGCAATGTATTTGCCATAGACAGACTACAAGAACAAATGCTTTAGCTGTTATGATAGGGGGGAATGTAAAGATTTGGTTTTGGAATTTCACCTTGAGAAACGAACAAGCAGTGTGCAGCCTGAAAAGTAAAACAATTCCGGCTTCATACTGCCTTGCCGTGGAGTGATGGAAAGCCACCGATCATTTCCATAGGACCAGTAGAAAGCTTTGTGCTTCTGAAAAGGTCTTGACTTGTGCCTCTTGGTGTGGTGGCAACTGAGGAGCCAAGGCTACTGATGCAGTTGCCATGAGACCCACCAAGATCAGTGATGCTGTGTCAGACGTTTGCAGGACGGACTCCCACACACAAGTTCAGGAAACCCCTTTGGATAATAGACTTTTAAACTGGAGTTGGGATGTTTTGTAGGAGGACATCCCCTAGCTTAAAATCTGATCAAACTCATGTGGGAGTTACAGTTTACTGCTCAGTAACTTGAGGGTGTCCACAGGCCTAACACAAAGTAGACAAGAGTCCAGGTGTTGCTTTAACTCAAAAACTACATAAAGTGACTACAAACACTTTACAGCCCCCATCACATAGATCCCCTTGCTAGACAAAGGACTCACAGAAAATCTCTGACTTGATCCATCTGCCTCCTCTCAGAGCTGATCAACACAACGGGAAAATGTCCTCTGGTTCAAAAAAGCGCAGTCATGGAAAAGCCATAAAAGCTCACCGTGTGGTTTTCCAGAGAAGGCAGCTTTTCTCTTTCCTCTGAAATTCAGAATTTTTTCCATCCTGTAATATCAATGGCCAAGTTGTTAACACTGAAGTGCTAAACATGTTCATTTGCATACACAGAATACTCCAGCAGCTGAGTTTTATTTATTTCACAGCAGTGCTGAGTTTCATGTTGGAGATGTGATTCTCTGACGTGGAGAGAGCTTTTGAAAACTGTTGAGGACAGAGGATTTTTGCAGGGGGAGAAACAACAGCCCCCAAACCTTACTGATTTTATCATGAGTTGAGGTCAAATCTTTATCACTCCTTTCCAGTCTCCTGAAGGTGGTTGGTAGGTATGGCTACAACTGCTCCAGCAGATCAAGATTCATTAAGAACCGGAATGCATCTTCCTGACTTGGACTGAAAGGAACCAGCTGAAATATATGTGCTTGTGTGTTTCTTACTCAGGCCTGTTGCAATGCAGAACTCTAAATGTACATTTTGTCTTGTTCAACTTCTAGATATTTTGGCATGTGAGTATGGGGTTTGAAAACTGAGAGGTTTTTTTTATATAATACACAAGAAACTTTATTTTCCAAATGCCTGAGTGAAACTACGAATATGCTTTGGAGTAATTCATCAGCTGAGCAGTAATTTAAGAGGCCAAGGAAGTAACATGTCCTCCTTTCCCTGTCTTATTCACAAAAAGCCCCTGTGATGCCAGTTGGAAGGTTTGAAGCTAATGAAAAATGTCACTTCTGCCTTTGTTCGTAGGACTCCACTGTTTGGAGTGGAGAGGTCCCTGAATGCAGGTCAGTAGCACACACTTAGCAAATTCAGCACCTCACTTAACAGTTCTTGGGTGTCTTTTTTGTAAGCCACGTAGAGGCTGCTGCCAGATTCAACACCCCCCTGGTGAGTTTATAAGGGGAGCACTGGAAACTGCTGCCTCAATGTGAGGGGTGTGATTGCACTTAGAGTGGTCATGGTTTCGTTTACAGAAAACATCCAGTTATTGCATATGACACACAGATCTGCGAAGGGGAGTTCTTCTGGGACCAAAGTCCTATGTGGTACTACCATGTCTTTTGAATGTAACTTCTGTATATTGTGTAATTCTGTTTTATGAACAGTGTTATTTGAGACAAACCACATAAGTATATTTAAGTGTGCATAGAGGGCTCATTCTGTACAAGTGCTTTAACATTATCTGTCAGTGACTGGATAAAAATGCTTTTAAAGTGATTTTTTTCTTTCTTCTTTTTGACATGTTTGTTTTGGGGTTCATAAGCTTTCACTGTGTGCATTTATTTACATTTCACTCTGGTTTGTTATTGACAAATTCTGTCCCCAACAGTTTTATCTCCATCTAAGTGGAAAACACAGCTCCCTTCTGTTCAGCCTGGCCTGCCTCTGCAGAGGTAGCGTTGTTTACTCAGAAGTGTTGCAAACCAGGCATGAACCACTCATTGTTCATGGTCTCTCATGAGGAGAGCCCAGGCACGTGGGATGCCACCAGCAACACTGGTTTGGTGTCAGAAGTACGATTTGTTGTATGATTTAAGAGTGTAAGAGAAGACAAGCAAGAAAGTTCTGTGAAACAGAAAATATTGCTGTGATAGGTAGGGACTGGTTGGTTGTTTGGCTTTGAGTTGATTCCTTTAAACAAAGTTTCACTAGTCTTTATAAATCCTGGTGGAGATTGCAGTGCGGAGATAAAAAGCTCTGTGTTATGTTCATGCACATCTTTGAGTAGCAGTAGTAGAAAAGCAAACAGTCTGCCTTCCTGCCAGGTATTCAAGTCCATCTAGGCTTGCCTTTTAGCTTGCGGCTTGAATTAATGTTTGAGACAGCCTTCTGGCAGTTTGGACCATCCCCACGCTTGCGGTCTGGCTCAATATTGGAACAAGCCCTTTCCTGGGAGAGGAAATGTTGGAGAGTTGCACCTTGCTCAGTGTAATCCGATGAAGGTGTGAGCCCTGCCAGGTCCCGGCACACACCTGGCTGTGCAGTGTGGCCCGAGCTCCAGGAGGTGTCTGGGCATGGCCAGTAAAGGGCAGGGAGATTTAGCCTTGCAAACCTCCACTGACCCTGTGGGAACTGAGGACCCAAATACCTCTGACTGAGCCATATAGGCTTCTCTGGGCTATGCTGCACTTTCCCAACCTCTGCTATCCATAGAAATTGTAAAAGCAGTGGGACTCCTGAGAGTTTATTGATGAGTGAGAAACAGCAAGGTGTTTCAAGACAAACAAAACAAACTAAGACCAGACAGTTCTAGCCAACCTGTGTGAGAATCTGCTGCTAATAGATTTTAAGAAACCAATCTCTGGGTGCAGAACACAGAACATTATCTTACTACATTATCAGACTTGTAATTCTTCTAACCTGGCACCTTGTCAGTGATTGGGATCTGGTGTTTCAAAGCAAGTTTCTTCACATCTCCAGGCTACTTTCTGCCCTACAGTGGAAGGGCATTGTATTCAGTTACAGCATCATGATCCAAATTTCTACTTGTTCAGGATCTGATGCTCTCCAAACAACAGGCTCAGTGGCATACGCTGGGACATCTAATAACTTTCTGGAATATGTCCTCCTTTTAGTACAAGTTGTCTCAGCAGTCCTTGGCATATGGCCTAAGTTTCTAAGAAACCAAGACAGTAATTTATTGCAGTAAAAATGAAAATGCTTCACATAAACAGGAAGAAATCCAGGTGACAGTGTTAGTGCTTTGTTCTTTAAATATGGGAAATGCTGTCCTGATGTAATTTTAAGTCAGCAGATCTGGGGGGTGTCAGTTATTTTGTTCATTCTGAGTGTGAGAGATCCAGCGCTATATTTAATTTTTAAAATGATTTCCAATATGCCTTGCTGGTTATCAACTTAAAAGTCTTTAAAGTGTTACTTAATTTTAGTTGTTTTTCTTTCAGAAATGCTCAGAGCTAATTCTGTTACGTGAGCAGGTAAAGGGGACAAACAAAAAGCAGTGAATACCTGAAACAATAAGGTTTATGCTGGAGATGTTTAAGGTGCCTTTTATGTTGAGCTGTAGCTGACAACTGCGAATGCTGAGGCCATTTGCAAATCACACCACCTGCTGAGGGAATTTAGGAGTCGAAAACCCCTCCCTCTACAGATCTCAAGGGAAAATTCTGGCCCTTCTAGGTCCAGATTTCATTACAGACACAGAGTCCTCCTGTTGAAGAGTGAAAAAGTGGAGCTAGCATGAGGATGGGATGTAAGTGCTGGAAATAGCAGCCCTGTGCCAAGTGATACAGTTCCTCCTTTGGTCTGCCATGTGCCGATCTGACTGCCCTCGCCGTTGTCTGGATCCGGTTGGCTGTTGGCAGAGGGTGAATGCTTCCTGAGAACAAATCACTTTATTGTTTGTGTCAGCTCATGCACTGCCTTTCCGGAGCGTGGTTCATGCTGGTAGCAAGAAGCAGAACCATTAGCACCAAATGAATTCTTTGTCAAGCAGGATGTCCCCCTGAAATCTTTACGCTTTTCTCCAACTGCTTTCCCCCTGGATTGAATTTGCAGTATCCTGGTGGACTGGCTCCTCTGAAGCAGGTGACTTTTTTTTGGTAACTCGGCAAAATTGTGGCCTACCGTGATTTTCCATGAAACTGCCTCCTTTCTTCCTCAGCCAAGGGACCAGCTGGGAAATGATACACAGGAGCTATGGAATGTGAGGAAAACAGTTCTGTTTCAATTAAGCACCTTTCATCCTCAAGGCCTGTGGAAACCGAGCTGTTTGAAACAGCCAAAATTTCCACCTTAATTAACTGTACCAAAAGCTTCACACCAGGAAGGTCCTAATCATGAGCCACCACCTCAGGAATTGACCCACTGGCAAAGTACAACAGCAGTTCTCAAGGGTCCCATCACTCCATGCCTCAGCAATACTGGCTGCAGCAACCATCACTGTCCTGCCTCAGCCCAGATCCAGGGATTGGATCTGTCCAGAGTGGCTGCACCACTGTAGCCACACTGCAGCTGGGAACAAATCACAGAGTATGAGCCATCACAACTGGTCTCATGGCTCATAATCAAGCTCAGTCCTTGTGTGGCATGAGGCCATGAGCAGTCTGGCCCGTAACTGAGGCTCTTAGGCCCATGTACTGTAACAGCATGAAGAATTTGGCTTGCTTCTCCCAAAATTTAAAAATTGGTCTGGTTGAGTTTTTAGTCATGCATACCTGTAGCTGACCTGATATTTAGTGTCATCATACCACTTAAATTCAGGACCTGGCCATTGTAGAGCATGGGTTCCCATTTGTGCAGAATGGGAGAGAAATAATTGAATTTTGATTTGCTTTCCACATAGATGAAAAACTTTGAGTGGCTAAATAACTCCTGTACTGTAGGTTAAAACCTCGGCGTACTTTGTAGCAGGGTCAAGGAGAGGCATTGTAAAGCTGTTTCTTTCTGACTTTTGTTACCCTCACAGCTCTGAAGATACAGGTGGTGAGGGTCCAGAGTTCCACAAAGTCATGCTGAGCATTGCAGGAAGGTGGGTCTGAACTTCCACAAATCTTGTTGGAGCTCCTGGGTTCTCTGAAACCACTTTTCCAACATCTAAAGCAGAAGCCAGTGTCAGCAATTGTGTGTCGCTGCCCAAGGCAGCCAAGAGATAGCAGCAGTGACAACTGATTTCACCTCAAATCCTGGCAGGTGACTTGGCTCCTGTGTCATGTCTGTGCACAGGACAGAGACCAAGACTTTTTAAGCAAAACAAATCCGGTGATCTTACACCTTTCTGGTGACAGTAACACATTTGTGTCCATGGAGTCCAACCTGAAAAAGATGTTTCCTTGCTCTACGTCTTGTTATTTTCATTATTCATTGCTAGTGAAAAGGAAATGTGTCCTGTATTTCAACCCAGTCCAGCTTCCCCTGAGCAGCTGTCAGGAGGCAGCTAGTTTTGTACACTTTGCTCACTGGAACAAGAGGATGGTTTGAACCTTTGTACAAAGCTGGTAAGGTGCCTAAAGTAAGTTTCAGAAGGAATCTCAGCATGTGCATAAAAATCTGTCCTTTCATCCTGCAGCAGTGGCCTCCCTGAAGAAAGTTCTTGTAGTTCCTGTCTCTGCTTCCTTCCATTGCTCTAACTTTTTGTTTTGCTTGGAGTGGGGGTTCCCTTATTTTTCCCTGCAATGGGAATTGTTCCATAGGGCTGGATCACGTTCATGCATTACAGAGGCAAAGGGAGGCTTTGAAAGACACTTATCTCAGGCTGGAGCTGTCTGAAAACTGTCAGGATGTTGGTTTGTGCTGGTTGTAGCCCCTTTCACCTGTACTACAACCTCTTCCTGCAGCACAGATCCCAAAGAGATCTCAAATAAGAGTATTATGGTAATCTCTGGTATTGTACAGGAATCCACTTCCTTTTGTGCTGGGACTGATTAAAATCTCTTGTTACCTTTATATTCCGACATCAGTATTTTATGCAAACCCATTTTCTAGTAAGAACAGTTCAGGGCAACTCAGACCTCAGGTGTTACCTGTCCAGGGATGAGACCTCTGTGCTTCATTACACACCTGTCAAACCATTCCTGGGTAATAGGAGTGGGACAGTGTGATGCCAGAGGAGCTGGCAGAGTATTTTGCTTCCTTCTCCCAACAGGCAGTTGCGCTGGGCAAAGCAGTAAATCTTAAACTGCCTTATCTTTTGCAAAACTGACTGGTCCCACACCTTGGCACGATTACTGGTGTTATCCACGTGCTGCTTTTAATGACTTTTCTCTGGGTGGACTGTGGTTTGTACTGGGAATATCCTATCCTTGCTAGGAAATCAGCTGCTGGGGAAATATGTCCTTGCTTAGGCATATTGGAGGCGATGGAGGGGGTGTTACCACCACAACCTTTAGGGGTTTGTGGTGGGCTAACCCTGGTGAGCAGCTCAGCCCCACACTGCCCTTATTGGCTTCTGCCCAGAGCAATGGGGGAGAGAAGCAGAAGAGTAGAAGTGAGAAAACTCATGGATTGAGATAAAGATAGTTCCATAGGTGGAGTAAAAGCAGTGTGCACCAGCAAAACAAAATAAGGAATTCATCCACTGCTTCCCACGGGCAGGCAGGTGTTCAGCCGTTTCCAGGAGAACCAAACAGTTACTCCATCGTGCATAAGCAGTGTTTGGGAAGACAAACATACCTTTAATCATTTGAGGTCAGCTGTCCCTGCTCTATCCCCTCCCAGCTTCTTGTGCACCCCCAGCCTGCTCAATGGTGGGGCAGCATGAGAAACAGAAATGGCCTTCATGCTGTGTACAGAACAGCTAAAACATCCCTGCCTTATCAGCACTGTTTTGGTCCCAAATCCAAAACACAGCACTGATGCCTAAAATACCATCTACTACAGAGAAAATTAGCTCTGTTCTGGCCAGAGCCAGGGCAGGTGTAGGTCTGTTTGTCATACTTTGCATGGGACTGGCCATGAGATGTGATTAGTGGAACCACAGTAAGACTCAGGACAGGCAGAAGCTCTTCTGAGTCCAGCAGGGCACCAGAGGAACTGAGTGGGTAGCAGCAGGAGCTGGTGTGAGTCTGGCACCTGGTTAGTGGACACAGACCAATTAGAGAGAGTAGAAACTGGGGTTCCTGAACACATGGAGAGATCTGAGAGGATGTGGCCTAGAGCCCTGAAAGGAGTGAGGGCTGTTGGTTGTCTGCTCCATCTCCAGGGTGTTCCTGGCAGGCACTTTTAAACCCCCAACTGTACAGGATGAGAGGTTACCCAAAAGCCCTGCAGTGCTGGGATCCAGGGACTGGGGGATATGTCTTTGTGCTTCCAACTGTGAGAGACTCTGGGGAAGGGTTTTCTGACATCTCTGCTCCGTCCACCATTCCCTCATGGACTGGTGCTGGATCCAAGAGAGTAGTACTGCGCTGGGAGTACTGCGCTTTTCACCCGTTCAGCAAGGGTTCCTGCTACTGCAGCAGCTCTTCCAAGTCAGCCTGAGCTGTTGTAGACTCCTTTTCAGCTGTAAGGAGCAGGATATTGGTTTTTTTAATCATGAGGAGCTTTTCTTCTGTGTCTTGTCATGAATTAATGCCATAGAGCTGTAATTGCTTCAAAGGCTGTTGCTGTGCCCAACTTTCTGTGCAGGCTTGTGCTCTGAAGCAAAAGGAAGGGGAAAACAAAGAAGCTAAAAATTGCGGTTCGCTAATGTACCACCAGGTAAACACAGTAGCTGCGTTTCAACCTGGTTTATTGGCCAATTCCGTTTGCATGCAGGATTCTGCAGTTTGACATACAAGTGTGTATATATCAATTTGTACTAGGCTTAACAAGGGAGAGGTCGTAAGATAGTGTGGTGCAATAAGGACTGAACCAATATAAAATTTAAAGGTTGTTCCTGTAAACCTGTACAGGTAAGAATCAGGAATGGAAACTTTACCACCACACCTACTTTCAGAACTTGCACATCACAAAGACGTTGAGAAATACCTTTGTGGCTCCAGTACTGGTGGTTGTCTGAAATGCAAATGTAATGGTTTTAAAGTGTCTCCTTATTTTAACTCCTTCCAGACTGAGAGAGCTTTGCACCTGCCTCAGGGTAGATGGAGAGATTGCAAGAGGCAGAGCAGGGGGATGTGGGTCTGCCCCTGAGCCTCGCTGAGGTGTGGGCAGCTGGGCTGGGTAGCTGCTGGGCAGCAGCCAAAAAGCTAGAGATCGAGTTTAGGGGGAGTACTGCTTTAATCATTGTTTAATCTGGGGGTCCCTTTTCGTGTTGATAGTGGTCACTCTTGTGACCCCTTAGAGTCATTTGGGCAGGGTGAAGGAGCAAGGGTTGCCCTGTGGGTAGGGAGGGTGGAGATGGAGGAACCAGACCTGCAGTATTGTGCTTACGGGGCTGTGGCTGGAGATTGTCTGGAGGCTCAAAAGGTTAACATGATCAGTACTAGCTTCTGGCTATTTTCTTTTCCAGGCACAGTTTGAAGCTAACATTTGTGCCTGAGGGTGAGAAATAAATTGTGTTTGTCAGAACAACAGCCTGTTTCCCCCACTCCTGTGGTTAAGGAGGGAATCTCCTACATATTATTAGTTTCACAGTGAAATTGCAAAATTTTTTACCCTGCATCTCCATGAACTTAGCCTATGCTGTACCTGTGTCAGGTAAGAGCTGTTGCACGGGATCTGGCTTTTCCTCCACATGCACTGAACATGCAACCCACGCCAAAGATTGGGGCTGCGCACACCCAGCACAGGTTTTCTTTGCTGTACCACCCACAGCTAATGGGGTGCAAAGTACCAGATCAACACCTCTCCTCCCGCACGTCCCTTTTTCGAGTCCGTTTTGCTCGCAGCCTGAATTTTACTTTTTTCCTTCTGCAGCGTGAACTCTACCTTTTTCCCGCTGTGTTTTACGCAGGCAGCATCCGGTCAGGTTTCTGTTGCATCACTGCATTTGGTGGGTATTACTCAAACAATGTATTCTGCCACAAAGGAGCGGGTTCAAGCAGGTTAGAGCTGTCCAGCCTGGCCGTGCAGGAACCAGTGACAAATAAAAGCCCCATAAATACCTTCTTCTGCCTCTCCCCTTCCTCCACACATATATCAATTGCTTTTCCAGATTATTGAGAAAAGAATCTCTGTATTTCCTGGGTGTGAAATGTGTTGGTTCTCCCTCTGCAAGCAATGAAGATAATCTTGCTGGCAGCGCTGTGGCTTGGCCCGAGGCTCTGCTGTTGGATGGCCAATCCCAAGGCCAGTGGGAGCAGTGGAGATATTTGCCTTAGCCCTGTGAGCAGGTGACGAGTGCCTCCGGATTGCTCCAGTGGACTGAGACTCATGTGGGATGCAGGACCAGCCCAGCATGGAGTTGCCAGCAGGGTAGGGCTCCCCTCCCTCCCTGACCACCCCAGCAGGCAGTGCCCTGCAGGGCTTGCACGTGGGAAGTGTTCACTGAACCCTTCCCCCCTTCAGCAAAACTGCTCCTGGGAAATGGGGTTCTCTGGGCTCTAGAAATCAAAGGGCTCTGTATATATTTAAACCTTGCCCGTGAACTGTTCCCCTGTGGCTGCCACCACCCCTCTTTGGCAACATAACATCTGTCACGTTGCCGCTGAATGATGGGTCTCCTCTCCGTACACTTCCTGGACTGTGCTAAGGGGTTGGTAGGATCTATCCCCCTGCTCCTCAACAAAACTAGGCACTGGTAGAAGGACAGCTAGGGAGGAAAGGAGTGGAAAAAAGTTTCCAGTCTAATGGAGCAACACTTGTTCTCTGTTCCAAGGCAGTTCAACTCTGTGGGCTCTTCTCACCACACTGTTGTGCAGTGTCTGGGGGCAAGGCACATCCTTCCCCTGTGCCTGCTTGTGACTGGTGCTGGTGTTCTCACACAGGTGGCTTGACCTCATGGCCAGGAGTGCAGCTTCCAGGTGACCTTTCCCAGGTTAAGCCCAGCTTGCGAAACCCTCATGGCCTCTCTCCAGGCTTATAA
Organism: Formicarius rufipectus; assembly: GCA_013399695.1. NCBI lineage: Eukaryota > Metazoa > Chordata > Aves > Passeriformes > Formicariidae > Formicarius > Formicarius rufipectus. The sequence continues at coordinate 154,241 of VXAU01000132.1, forward strand.
AACTCACTCCATTTGTTGTGGCGGTTTCAGCAGCAATAGGAGCTGAAGAGGGACTTCACTGCTACCGAAACCTGGCAAGCACCCAAAGGGGAGGGCAGCTGCAACGAACATCTCAGCCCTTCAGATACTCCCACCAAGATTCTGAGATTTCACCTCTCTGGCCCTACTTGTGGAAGAACACAAAACAAGCCCTCCAATGAGGGATGTCTGGGCGAGAGCAGAGGCTTGTCAATCAGTAGCAAACCCTGGGTGGAGATCACCTCGAGCCTGTTCAACTGCCTTTTTCAGTTCAGCACAGTAGGTTTTTCTGTTTAACCCTGTTCCCAAGCCCAGAGCTGACCTTATGAAGGTTCACGTGCTCCACAGGTGCAAATCAGTGCAGCTTCAGCAGCTTTGGTGACCCCATGACGCTGCCCAGCGTGAGTGAGCCCCTTCATCTGGTCTGCACTGAGAGCTGTGGTAACAGTGATCACCCTCGACAGACAGAGGAGACTCTTTCATCAGGTAGTTTGTGCATTTTGACAAACTGAACAGAAAATCATAGGTATAAAAGGAAAAAGGCAGAAGATAATTGTGCAGCCTCATGCAAGGAGGATTTCACTACATTTGTGCACCTCCTTGCTATGTCACTCATGGTCACAAGAGTTCACCTTGCTCTTTGTGTCCCTTGAGGTCTGCACACCCTGCTGGAGAGGTCATGACAGATGAAAAGCCCTGGTGTTAGGCTGTGCCAGGTTGGTAAGTCTGTTTTTGGGGACACCCCTGAGCACCACTCTTGCCTGCAAATGCATACATGGGCTTCCCCAGGCTCCAGGACTTCACCCCAGGCCATTAGACACAGGTCTCTGTGGAAGGTAACACGTCTCTTTACACAAGCAAGGTCCAGTGCAGTGCAGGGGATGGTGCTGTTCCACAGGCAGTGGGCCTCCAGCCGTCTCTCTGCACAGCCCTGGCCCTGAGAGAGCGCAAGTGACTTTTCCAGTGGCTCCTCTGGTGGAGGATTTTGTGGCGTTTCCAGGTGAAGGGGTGGTTTGTATGGTGGTGCCCACCCTGCTGCCAGCTGGGAGCTGGGGAATGGAGAAGCCCCTTCTCTGGCCCCATCCCCACACAGCAGACAGAGCCCTGCTGTTGGTCAGAGGAAGTTTGGTGAAGGCAGAAGGGAGGAAAAGATTCCTAGCAGGTTTCATCAGTCCAAGCCAAGAATGGTCCCGTTAGGAGCTTGTAAACCATTTTCTTTTCAAATACATCTATTTATTTTTTTAAACTGCTGGCTGTTGCTCAAAGCAACCCGGGCTGCCAGTCCATCCCAGTTGGTCGACCTCTTGCGTGTGCCTCATCCTGGCCCAGATTACTCCGGGAAGGTCTTTGGCTTCCCAGCCGTGAAAGCCGCTCTCTCAGTGAGGGCGTGGATGTCTCCCCCTGGCCAGGAGCCTGTGCCGGCAGCGGGTGCTGGGGGGGGCTCGGCACGCCGGCGCTGGGAAGACTGGGACAGTGTTTGGGGCCGAGGGCTGCTGAAAGGGCTCAGTGTGTGCTGAGAGTGAGTCACCCGGGCTGGAGGGCAGCTGGGAGCCGGTGAGGAGAGCAGAGGAAGGTTGCTACAGGAGGGGCTGGCTCCCCAGGAAAAGGTGGTGAAATGAATATCATTAGTGTGGAGTGGAGGCAGAGGGGCTGGAGGAAGGAGGAAAGCTGGGAGGTGGTGTTTCCAGGGGCAGAGGCATTTCAGGGACCCTTGCATCACACTTGGGTATTTGTGGGGTCAGGGATGAGAACCGGATGGGGGCAGTGGAGGCTGTGTCTGTCTGCACCCCAGATACCTCACTTAACCTTCACATGGCTTTGGGTGTCAAACAAAACCTGGGAACACCACGAAAAGATTTATGGGGTCCTGAAGACAGGGAGCTGTCTTGTGTCACCCTTCAGTGCCCCAAGTGCTGGCTTGCAGAGCCGGCGCTCCATCCTGGCTGCTGCAAAACATCCCTGGAGCTGCTGGTTTTCTTTGGCTCAGTTTGGCTGTGAACTTCCTGGTCTGGCTGATACACACCCAGGCGGCTGCTGGGCTGTGCCAGCAACTTACACATCCTCAGCATCATCTCCTGGTCCCCAGGGGTGTCACCTGCTGTGGAAGACCCAGGAGGTGGCTTGTCACCTCCTGGAGCAGAGGATATTGCTGGTAGCTCTTGGCCAGTCCCAAAGGGAGAGTGGCTTCCTGGTGGTCCCAGGCAGGACCTCTGGGCCTGGCTATATGTGAGGTGAGACGCAGGGAGGGTTTTCTGATTTAGATTGACCACAAGCATGTATGGAAAGGTCTGGGTCCATCTCTAAAGCAAACAGCCTTGCACATGGAGGTGCCAGCACCCAGAGATGGCCCCCATGATGAGGGGCCATCTGAGGGTTAGCTGTGTCCTACTGTCTTCCAGAGGCATTGTGTGCTCATGCAATGTACAAGAGAAGAGCAGAGGCTCCTTAGGGTTCAGCTTGCCCATGTCCTCAGCCCAAAGCTGCTGGGGACAGTAGGAGTCTGTGCAGAGTGCAGAGACTGTGTGTCCAGAAAGTGCAGCAGTAGTGGCTGATCAGGAGATACATCCTAAAGGGATATGCTTTTTAATGGGGATTTAACTGACTGGACTGTAAGGGAGTTGATGTTTTCTGAAAAGCCATGCTAAGACATTTCCCTCTAGCACAAAAAGCCAGAGCCCAAAAGCAGGAGGTCTCACCAGCCAAGCAAATGAGAAGGGCAGCTGATGGTCCTGGGCAGCCTGGCCACATTGCTGTATATCCAAACCAACAGAAAACCACTCCAGAAGCTGGGAATAATTTTATCTACTTCCTGGCTGCCATCCAAGAGCTAGTTCCTCCACCGCACCTCTGGTTTGTTGATCTGCGGAGCCCTATCGGTGAACTCCACAGCCACGTGCCTGGTGTTGGCACTGTGAGCTGCTTGTGCCAGGGAGTGTCACTGCCACCTCTCCCCGAGGACTGATGGGCTTTCCATCCTGCTCTTTCCATGCTGCCCAGCTCTCCATCCTTCCCCACCTCTCCTTAACATTGGGCAGGTTCTCAGCTTTGGCCCTGCAGGAGTGACCTCTTAGGGTGGTGCTTTTTTGTCCTGTTGTCATCAGTGGAAGCAATAGGATGAAAGGAAAGTAAAACATGATGGGGAACACAGTTTGATGATACAAGTGGGCTGAAAAGACCCAGGAGAGCCATCAGTTTGTCCCTCCACCCTGTTGCAGGAGCTGTTTTCCCATGGTGAGGCAGGGATCAAACCAGCAGCAGTGTCTGGAGCCTCCCTGCTCCAAGACAGGAGAAGGGCCAGAGCCACGTAAGAACCGTCAGGCCAACGGATGGCACAGGGCTGTGGCTGCGCCTGCTGTGAGTCAGGGAAGAAGTTGGATCCATGCATTAACTCACTGGCCATCTCAGCCCACAGCATAGCATGACTTCACTGTCGGGTGAACATCCCACCATGGAAACCAAACCTCAGGAATGCATCTGGGCGTGCCGACTCTCTTCTCCTCTCCAGAGGGCTCTCTTAGGGCTCAAATACTCTCAAGCTAGCAAACTGCTGTTGTCACCTCTCCCACCAGCTCCCTGAGCTGGGCTGGAGAGCAATGCCCATGCAAGGGTCATCCTCTGTGCCAGGGAGGTGCCTGCCCAGGAGTGGCACTGTTGGTGCTGCCCTCCCTTCTTGTGCATGAGGAAACAGGGAGCTTTGCCATGGCTTCAGTCCAGTAGATCCAGCCAAAGAGAGGAAATCTGTACTCTGCATGCCCTCCTTCTCCCTCTCTCCCTCTCTTGCTGGAGGCAGATCCACCAGCGGCTGTAGCAGAGCCCAGGTTTTGGCGGTGAACAGCAGCAGAGTGATGATTAATGACGAGAATAGCCACAGAGCCAGGGATGTCTGAGTTGCCTCTGTCTCCCTCCTAAACCCACTTGGCCAAAAAAGACTACTGTGAGCATTTCTGCATCTGCCAGCCCGGGAGGGGGCCCGGCTGGACCTCGGGGTCTCAGCAGGCATGTGCAGTGCTGGGCTGTATGTTTTTCCACTTGGGCTGGAGCGGGGCTGTGGGCAGGCAGCCGCTGGGCTCAGGTGACTCCTGAGCTGCCCTTTCCATCTGACTCATGGGAGGCGTCGTGAGTGCTCTCCTGCTGGTGGAAAACACGTTGCCTTGCAGCTCTCAGCTTCTGGTTCCGTGCCAGTCCCCAGGCAGCAGAGCTTCCCAGGGCTGCGAGCGCAGTGTGACGGCACCCTCAGCCAAGCCCTTCCCAGGCGGGAGCTGGGAGAGCGGTTCTGTGGGCTGATGCCCAGCCAGGGCCTTCAGGTTGTGCCTGGGGCTGGCTTTGCAGGACACTCAGGGTGGCAAGGCAGGACAGGAGAGGCTCATGGTCCCTGCAATGGGCAGGAGCATCTGTGCAGTCAGGGCTTCTGCGTTCAGTGCTGGTGTGACATGGACTTCCCAATACTCCAACCTGGGAACTTCTTCCTGGTTCCGTCTCTTCTACCTTTGGTCTTTGAGAGGGTCTGGTATGCAAGTAATCCCCGTCAGCAGCATGACTGGACCTTCCCTTCCCAAGGCCAAATGCACCATCCTTCTCCACTTTCCTCTCTGGGTCTGGGCAGCATGAGAGTGTCTCCCTTCTCAACCCCTCATTCCCATCCCCCTAGACTTTCTCTAGTTTATGTCCTCATGGGCTTGTTTGTTTCAGTGCCTGGAATGCCATCCTGCCACAGGTTCTCAGGACAAACCCAGACCTTGGGGCTTTCTGAATGAGGCTGAAGTAAGTCATCATTGAGGGGGAAACTGAGGCACTTTGGGGTGAGCATTTCTCACAGGGGCACACTGGGCTGGGAGAGACAAGCCGGGGCCTGTGTCCAGCCACAAGGCTGTTTGCATCACGCCACAGAGGCAGCCCCACCAGCGGTCTGCTCCCTTCATCTTGCTGCCTGAGCCACAGTGTTGGGCTCCCCCTGCTCCTTTGGGAAGGGAAATGTTTTCCCTTTCCCCTCCCACCCCTGTTTGCCAGCATGAGTCCTGTTTCCCCTGCACGCTGCCGCCAAGCGCCTCTGGAACCACTGGAAAATGCATAAAAGTCCTGGGCAAGGCTGCAGTGAGGGTTACTCGCAGTCACAGCTGGATCCAGCTGCTGGTTTAAAGCAACAGCACAGCCACACTGCACTCCCCAGGAGACCCAGGTGTCCCAGGGACTCAAATCCCAAGGGGAGAGGTGGCAGAATTCCTGCTGGGCAACAGCCCTGAGGCTGGGGAGGTCCTTTTCACTGAGGAACAAACAGCTCAAGGAAACAAACCCTTGGGTGGATCCAGCACCAGGATTTGTTCACCTGGGTTTGCAGAGTGCTTCCCCCTGCCCTGCTCCTGCGGCTTCTGGCACAAAGACCCGGACAGTGCTTCCCTGCCAGCCCTGGCTGCATCCCACCTGGGGATCCAGCTGCCACAGCATCACCTCCACTAACACCATTCCAACACCCCTGCCTTTCCCAAGCCCGAGGCACTCGGGTCTCACCCCATCCTCCCCAACACTGTGGCTGTGGGGTCCATGTCCCTCCCACAAGCAGTGCTCTTTGCCCAGAGGCAGGTTGTGTCTGCAAAGGGTAACAGCAGCTTGGGGAACCCCAAGCAGGGGGGGCTGTCCAAGCCATTATCCTGCAAAGCAACTTCCACTCCTCTGTTTTTGGAAGAAATCATGTCAATCTCATGGTGTTTGATTCCAAGTAGGGCAGCAGGTGTTTCTTTCAGCTGTGGCTCGAGGGTGCTTTAGCAGCCTCCAGTGTTTCAGTGTGTGAGCTGCCGAGGCTGACGGAGCGGGACAGAGCAGCTGGCTTTGGGAAGGCAGAAAACCTGCTCCTGCCTCTGCCTGGGAGCCAGCATAACCCCACTCTGGTAGAGGCACTGGGATGGAAACAGCCATGGGGCACTGGGGATTAATGAGTAAAATAACTCACCCTACTCAAGGTCTAGTTTATGGCCCTGTTAACATGGGCAAGCAAAGGGAGGTTTCTGTGGGGGTGGCTGTCTTTCCTGGTGTCCCACGTCAGCCCTGGTCAGCACATGACGTCTTCTCCAGCTGCCAAAACCCAGCAATAAATGAAGTTAATCATTAATGCAGAGGACTGCCCAGAGGACTTTTCCCGGGGCAGAGGCAGTGACTGTCCCTGGTTCCACGTGAGAGCGGTGGCGATGGGTGAGTCTCTCAGGGTTACTATTTATCACAGCATCATAAAAGTTCAGAAAATGTGGAAGGAATAAGGACCATTCCCTGAGCTATCACACCCAGGATGTTTGCTTGTCAGTGAGTGCAAAGTCTTGATGTGGTGTGAGTCTGGATCAGCTAAACAAACAGAAGTTTGGCCTCCCTCCCTGATCCAGGGTATGCCACAGGTGAGTGGTTTAACAAAGAAAATCCTAAATATGTGACCACCCTGTGTGGCCGGTCTCGGGTCAGGCTGAGCCCTTGGTCCTGCTCCAGGCACTCAGAGGTTTGGGAAGGAGAGGGCTGGTTTATGTGCCTCTGCAGGTTGCAGGGCAACAAGACCTTGGCTTGTGTGGGAAACCCAGCCCAGGGACCACAGTGTTGGCACAAGTGGCCAGGAGGTGTGAGAGTTGCTGGGAGAAGAAATGAGAGATTTTTCCGTATATGTATAATTTTCTGGAATTAAATCAGAAAACACCACACACACAAAAAAAACCAAACCAAACCAACAACAACAACAAACAAACCAAAAAACCCCCAAAAAAACATATCAAAGAAACCGGGGCAGCTTTTCCCAGAGAAACAAACCCCAAACCATCAGTGGAAAACACTGGCTGGGTCAAACTGTCACTAGCCAGTCTTCTGGGATCACATAAAGTTCATAAAAAAAGCTCACTTCTTTATTTGTACCTACATTAAAAAAAAAAATTAATTCAAGTCCACATTGAAATTAAAAGAGGATTCTTGAAACAAAAAAAAAAGCATTGTGGTTCACTTTGAGAACATCTAAACAAGCCAATTGGGCATCGCCCCAGTCCTCGCCCTCTTCCTTTGCCCGGATGATGCCCCAAGCCCCTCTTTGATGCCAGCTCCAAAGCCTCATGACCCCACAGCTTGCTTGTCTCCATCTCCAGCAGTGACACTGGGGGGTGATGCTCAGGTGGGACGTGAGTGTGTGGTGCTGGTACTGGCTGTCTCCAAATGTGTGCTGGCAACCATCAGACATGAAGGTGGGTGCTGTCAGCAGGAGCTGGTGTCACCCTGGGCTGTGCATTGCCTTCCCCTCTACATTCCTGTACAATGCAATGATAGTGTGTCCAGGTGATATTTCTCACAGGACCTGTGCCAGCTCTCACAGGGCTGCAGTGGCTCAGCACACCTCAGACATCCCCACTGTTTTACAAGGCAAAGGAGCAGCACCTGCCGCTCAAGAGTATTTGTTTGGAAACCCGCAGCGCTGCCAGCAGTGCCAAAAAGATATCCAGTTCCTCCAAATTTCAGTTTAATGGCTTAGACCTAAGAAATAAGGGTGATTTGTGCTGCAGTGAAGGAGGGGTAGGGCTGGAGATCCAGCTGCTTTGCTGAAGGCCAGGCAAGAATGGCAGGGATCTGCTGGTTGCTGGTTCTTGCAGGGATGAGCAAAACAATTCAGGTTTCTCTTTTTCATGTTTCATTCTCAGCAGAGTGGTAGTGACTGATTGACTAAAACCTGTTCTTAATAGGTGCCAGCAAGAGGTAAAGAGAAGGTGTGTGAATGAAGACTTTTTAATAGAAATATGCTTTCAGTTGGATTTTATTCTTTCTGCTGCCTTTCTGTTTTCCAGGGTGAATCTGGAGAGTGTGAAAACTTGGGTTTATCCTAAACTTTCCTATGTAATGATGAAAAAAAAAAAACATAAAAAATGCTGCTTCATCTTCAGATTCATCTTTGAAACAGGAGCTGGTGGTGCCAGGAGTTCCTGGGACAGTGCTTATCTCTGGCATCAGTGGTCCCAGACCTGACAGGTTTTGAGTGTTTACTGAACATCAGAGGTAAAGCTTTGTGCAGCCATCTCAGCCCAGGTCTGCAGTGGGATGTACCTCTTTCCCACACAGGGGCAGGTGTGGGACACCTGCAGGAGTGGGGCATCCCTGTTCAGAAAGTGTTATTTGAACTGAAAACCTGCACAGCAGCACAGAATCGCCTGGGAAGCCTCTGTGCTTGCAGCCTTGCCACTTGCCTGCATGGAAGCAGCAGTCAGAGAGGCAGGAGGCTGGGAGTGTGGCTGGCAGAGGTCCCTGCTGCAGGCTGCCAGGAGCCCTCCTGGAGCAGCACACTGCACCACTGGCCAGCCTGATGTGCTGATGCTGGGGACCCAGAGAGCCCCAGGAGGCTGTCACACACTCACAGCAGCTGGGTGTCCCCTGGGACTGCTCCAGCCCCTCCAGGGATGTGTTTTGGGATTTACTGCAGCTCCCCATAGCAGATGCTGCAGTTCCTGTCCCCATCATGGTCCCAGGGCACGTTGCAAGGAGGAGATGGTGGCTGCAGAGTCTCGGGGTTTTGCTGTTCACATCCCTTTGTGCCTGTTTGTGCAAGGAAGGTTTGCCAGTGGGGTCCCCCTCCACTGTGAACCCCTCTTTGCCAAGTGGGATGAATTCCCAGCCATGGGCTGCTGTGCACTTATCATCACTGTGCTACAGGGATGAAATGGGTCCTTCTCATATCTTGTTCTGACCAACCTGGTGCTCCGTGAATCTCATGGCTTTGTTGGCATCTCATATCTTTGATGGTGATAAGGTCATGAGATGCTATAGGGCTGGTGAAGCCTGTTTGGGCTTTCACAGCCCTCTCACCCTGGACACAGAGCTGCAGGGCATCAGAGAAAGTGATAAGCTGACATAAGGAGAGAGCAACAGGTCTAGAGAAAGCAATGTAATTTCACTCCCCGGACTGAGCTAGGCTGGGGATTTTCTTGGTGCAAAGCCAAATACTGCTTGAGTAGCAGTGGTTGTGTTGGTCCCAGTGCATATCCAGCCTTGGAAGGGAAGAGCCTTTCCCATGAGAAGCTCAGTGTGTCTGGGGGGTGGGGTGTTGTGAGAGCTGCAGGAAACCTTGACCCTCATCACTTGTGAAAAATGCAGAGGGACTGTTGAGAAAGGCACTGAGATACCTCTGCTTGATAGGGAAGGAAATATTCTACAGGATTTCCTGCAGAGTTCCCATCCTGGCTTCATGGTGGACGCAAGCAGCTGGTAGGATTGGGAGGGTGACAAAAAAGGGAGATATCAGAAATTATGGAGTCCAATTTATTTGACTGAAAATGACCTTCAACTGAAATGCTACATTTAGGAGGAAAGGAAGGTCTTAAATCGGCTTCTCAGTGGGCAACGGTGAGTAGGTGAGTACTCTGATATCCTTTGATGGCGAATTCTGGCCTGAAAAGACCACTCAGGGGCTTTTTGCCTTTTGAGTAGTAGGTATTCGTTTTATTTAGGCGCCGGGAGCGGGGAGGATATTTCCTCCTAACACACACTCCACTGCGGAGTTCGCAGTTCTTTATGCCCTGCTCTAATTAGAGTCCTATGCACTGTGCATGAGATAGGTGGCTCTCTCGATTGAGCAACGCTGGTCGGCTGGCACCTGCACACTTTCTTCTGTGGTGGTCGTCTTCTTACCTTCGTCCCTAGTTAGTTGATCTTTTTAGGTAGTCATCCTCCCTTGAATTTTGCACCTCTCATCTTCACATGCTCTGTTGTGCTGGTCCCGTCGAGGAACACCACCTTGTCAGTCCTTGGCCAGCTTCCATATGGTCATTAGTTGCCCAGCTGCAATTTTGCTTGGCTAACCTTTGTTAAGATTAGGCTTTTGGGGTTTACAATCATTACTATCAATTATTTTTGGGTTCAAAGTCAAATATCCAGAGATCAGACATTAAATACTAACCCCAAACTGAAAGTTCAGTACCAGCTGTTGCATCTTTCAAGATCAGCCTGTCAGAGACACCTGAGTTTAATTAAAACCCGAAACGAGAAGTTTACTATCCACTGCCAATTACTAAATTAGAAAAGTCAGTTTAACTGCATCACTCTCCCATAAATGGGCTCCTTTGCATTAAAGGCCCTGGGGCAGAGCTACCAAACTCTAGAGAGGGCATTGTGCCCCGGGGCGGGGGGGCGGGCTGGGACCCCCACGAGCTCGTAGCTCCTGATGGATGTCCCATCAGTAGCGGGGAGAGTCCTCAGGGGAACGTGTGGGCTGTCATCCTCGAACACCTTCCCCGGCAATCACTGGGGAGGTCTCTGCCTGCTGATGCGACCGGGGCGGGGTGGGAGGCGGACGGAGGGGCAGGGCAAGAGTTAACCTACCTGCTCTGCCATCCCTCTTGGCTCCACCT
>VXAU01000132.1:164676-181423 GCA_013399695.1 Formicarius rufipectus
AAAAAAAAAAAAAAAAAAAAAAGAAGAGGAGGGGGAAGAGGGCAGAGAAGCGCCCGGACCGCGGGCAGCCCGGCCAGCAGTGGAGCGGCCGTCCCGTCCCATTCCCAGCATGTTCCAGTGGTGAGTGATCTCCGGGTAGAGGGAAACCCAAGCCACGCTCCAGCACGGGTTGAGTGCTGGTGTCCCCTGCTCCGCCGTCCTGCGCAGCGTCCTCCGCTCCCGCTGCCCGGCACCGCCGTCCCGGCGCGGCGTCCTGCCCGGAGCCGCGGGGATGCGAGCTCCCCTCCCCACCGGGTCCCTCGGGAGGGACGCCCTGGGGATGAGTGGCTGGCTGGGAAAAGGCGTCTTTGGTGGGGAGGGTGGGCACAGAGAAGAGACTAAGGACGGCATTTGTCCTTACTCCCCTGTTCGTCTGACCCCATCCCAGGAGCGACGCTCCCCCCGCCCCGGCTCTGCGGGGGCTCTCAGGCGGGGTCTCCCGGCCCACCGTACCCGGGGAAGGCTCTCTGGGCTCCCTACGAAAATTTCTCTGCATCCCGTGGCACCAGAGCTGCGGCCCGCCGGGAGCTGGGACAGGGGCACCGGGCAGAGGCTGGCTGTTTGTGCCCCCCATCCCTGGGGGTGCCTTCTCCAGCCTTTCCATGCGAAGGGCTGGTTTGCGTGGTGGGGCCAGGGAGAGCGAGTCCGCCAGCTCTGTCCCGGGGGGTCCCTCTCGCACCGCAGCACCAGCCTTGGGGCAGGTACCCTCGGCGGGGGAACACCCGGAATTTCGGCTCTTGCCGCTTTAACAAACCTGCATTTGTACTGCTTTCTATTTAAATCTGACGGCTTTTATAAGGAGGGGACGTATCTCCGGGCACCCCGGGGCTGGGCACGACCGTCGGGAACTGGAGTCCCGCTTGGTGCTTCTACCCAGCTGGCACTTTGGGTGCTTTCTGCCCAGCACCCGCCCCTAGATAAGATCCCCTCTGCCAGTCCTTGGCACTGTCGACAGACAGGGCTCTATACTGGCCGTGCCTCCTGTGACTGGGTCTAATTGAGGGGTCGAAAAAAAAAAAAACCCAACCAAATAAATAGATAGTGCTTGCGGATCAAAGAGGTTTTCATGTGAATCCAAAGTGAGATGGGATGGGGTTAGAGAGCCCCAATCGCCGGGGCCTGATCTGCCCTCCATCATCAACACCTGAAAGGGAAACTGCCTACCTCTTATTTGGGGTTTTATTTTGGTCGTGCAGGCACCTTACAGGGAGGTTTTTGGAGTATTTCCGGTGAATAGAAGTGAAGGACTGAGCCGGGACCCTTTAAAGCTCTGTCGGTGGCACCAACATCGGCCGCTGGGGCAGTCGGTCCGGGTTGGCACAGAGGGAAGCCCTCCGGGTGGCTGCCCCCCTGCAGACCCTGCAGCTCCCTGTGTTCCCAGCTCCTGAGGATGCTGCTGGGGGCTGTGCCCCAAGGCAGGGTTCTGTGGCTCGGCAGAGTGACTTCTCTGTGATGGCAGCAAGCCCAAGGCACCCCCCTCACCAGTGTGGTGGTTCTTGGCTTCTCCAGAAAGCAGGACGTGTTTTCTCCCCTCCTTGAAGTACTTTCCAGTTGAGAAGACCACAGGGCAGAAAGACTGGCAATCAAAAAAGAAGGACATACAATTCTTACTCCTTTGCCCCCCAAGTCCTTGTTTTGATGTGGAAATCTGCTGCTGTTACTCAGGGTCCCCCTAATCCCTGTCGCTTTCCTACCAGTGCAGGGACAGGATTTCTACGGGGCAGAGGTGGCCACGGGGCTCCCTGTTCCTGTTGGACCTGGTGGTACCCCGTGGTTTGCAGTCAGACCTGTAGGAAAAATCCCAGACAAGTTTTTGTAACAAAGCAGGAATTGCACATTGCATTGATGAGAGCAGGGGAACAGTGTCCACTGAAGGAAGGAGGAATAAGTTTCTGTGCTGTTAGGCAATACCACACTGATACACCCAGATGTGCCCAGGCCACCTGACTCTCTATTTCCTACTAAACACTAGAGTTCTCCCCTAAGCCCTGGGTCAGTGTCTTCTGCTTGGAGCCAAGGAGGGTAAATGGGGGTAAGTGGATCCATGTGCTTCCTCTCTATTAGGCAGAGTCTGCAAAGGCTGGGACCCATCTGTGCCAGTTTATGACAGCCCTACCTCTTAAAAATTATATTGGTAATTCCCCACCTTTGGCTTCCAGATAACCTCTGGCCATCCTTCAGATCGGGTATTTTATCACTTGTTGTCCTTGGGGTGGTGAAAAGTGCAAGGATGGGATGGGATAGGATAAGATGGGATGAGAATAAGGCTGGGTTGTCAGGATGGAATTGAAGCAAATGGGGTTTACTACAATGGAGTGACTGGGGTTATGTTTGTGGTAGTGCTGGATATTGATGAGAGGTTTTAAACATTGCTTGGCTGTGCTTGGAGTAAAGTTGTATTGGAACTGAAGGGTTTCTAAGACTAAGCTCAAAGTTGTGTGGGCAGGGCTGGAGAGGGTTAAGGGAATGGTGACATCTAATCAGAACTGCTCCCTCATCAGTCTCAGATGAGTGGTCACAGATAAAACCGAATGGGGAATATCTACCCATTTACCCGTAATTACTTATTTCCACGGCTCGCTCTCACAGTCCACGCTAGTGATCATAGTTTTCCCACGACAATGTGGGGCTCAAAAGTTCTTTGTGGTTCAGGGTGAAGCCAGAGACAAGAGCTTCTGAAAGCTCCTGGTTCCCATGTGGAGTTCCTGCATTTCAGGGTGTCCAGAGTCCCCGGGCTCAATGCTGTCCCCTGCCCTAGGGAGCCTGAGGGGCTATGCAGTGACCCACCAAGCAGATGCTTTGCTGCAGCCAAAACCCCAGCAGCTTCCTGGCAGTGCTGATCACAATCTGGCCCCTCGGTCCAGGAAAGTTTCATAGCTCTTTTGTTCTTCTGGCTATCTGGAAAATAGTCGGATTAAATGTTTCCAACTTCAGCCCCAAGCTCCTTCACTGGGCTATCCTGAAGTGAAGGTGCCATCTGCCTGTGAGAGATGATTTTGGATCTTTCTGGCTCTGATGGCAGTGGGAGGCTGAGGGCTGTCCCTAGCTGGTCTCACCCAGGCTGGGACATACTTCTGTCACCAAGAGAACAGGCATAGGGGAGTCACGGGACTAGTGCCACATCTGTCTCCTTCAGCTCCCCAGCCAAAGTCCCTTTCACCCACTGGCAGGGAAAGGGTGCAGGGGCTGCCAAGCACTTTGAGTTGGAGCAGAGAGATGGGGCTGCCCTCGGGAAGCTGTCAGGAATGGATTCCAGGAGCTCAGCTGTCATCCCCCCGGCTCAGTGCTCATTTGTCAGGGAGATGGCTCAAGGCAGCTGCAACAAGCAGGACTGTGATGGGAAGGAATTGGTGCAGATGTGCCAGCTGTGGAGGGGAGTTGAGCACTTGGGAGCAGTACAGTGCAGATGGACTGAGAGGGCAGTTCCTCTCCTCTGCAGCAGTGGAAAGAGACACCCACCTTTAGCTGTGTGGAAAAACAGGTTGGAAGGCATTTGCCCATCAGTGATCTCTGACTGTAGCCTTCCCACTGTCCCAAGGAGCTCAGGAGGATCCTGCTCAATCCCCTGATTAGTTCCATCCTGGATTTGTCCCATAAGCCAGCAGCTTCCCTGGGAGATGTCTGCAGTGGGGGAGAGCAGCAGGATAGCCCTGAAAGGGGCTGGATTTTATCTACTCTGTCCCCTGCACACCCTGGACATGCAGACACCTGGTTTACTGCAGGCTGGAAAAATCTGCCCCCCCCCCCATCTGCCCTGTGTACACCACTCCTTATCACCACCAAGGAAACAATGGAACTTGAGCTGGGCAAAATGCCCAGCAGCACCCCAAGAAATGCTGGTTCTAGAAGTGGTTGTAGGGTTAAGGGTGTCTTTTCCCCATTGAACCTTGAAGTTTGACTCGAAACACTTTTTTTTTTTTTTTGTCCTGATGTGCCATTTTGCAATGAAACAGCAATGCTGGTTTCATCTTGACTCTCATGGTTTCTCAGCTCTGGTTTCTCAGTGTTCTGTAACCTGTGTTGCCAGTCTAGGGCCTTGGGAAGATTGTGTGTTGTGGAGCTTCTGTGGAAAAGATAGTTCCCTTCTGCTTGTCCTAAGCTGCCATTTTCAGATGGCTGAAAGAGAGGACTTTTCTCCAAAACAGATGCCATGCTGAAACTCTCACCCTGACTTCATCTTCCTCTCACAGCACATTTTTTTCTTTCCCACAAACCCTTCCCAGCTCTTTGTGCTGGCATTACCAGGTGACACTGCAGTCACTTCCAAATGCCTTGTGCCTGTTCCTGCAGTTAAAGTGTGGCCCCAGAGCTGTCCCACAAGTGGGATGCAGGTGGGAAACATGCATGGAGGTGTCCCACAGGTCTTCCCATGAGGCTTCTGCTTGTCAAAAGATGACCGGACACAGGTTAGGAGTATCTCATGGCCTCTCCAGGAGGCACTTTTGCAGACAAGCCTCTTTTAGCCTGCAGTTTTCTCTTTTTAACTCCCTGTCTTGCCCCTTTAGGAAGAAGACCATCTACAAAACAGTTTGTCTCTCCTTCTTGCTGGTCATCACAGTGACGGTGCTGCAGCGGGGGATGGCCCCCAACCAGTTCATGCAGGGCCAGCAGCAGAAAGATCTGCCCCCTCCAGAGCCCCTGAAAACGCAGAAGAGAGACAACGCCTTCTCCACCGGCACCTTCTGGAAGAACAGGAAGGAGAAAGCTCCTGTGAAGGAGGAGAGTGTGATGGCAAAGCAAACAAAATCCTGGGATGTCACCACTTCCAACTGCTCAGCCAACCAGAACTTCAGCAAGGTGGACTGGTTCAAAGGGCTGGAGCCCAACTTCCAGCAGTTCCTGCTCTATCGGCACTGCCGCTACTTCCCCATGCTGATCAACCACCCAGAGAAGTGCAGTGAGGATGTTTACCTGCTCATTGTGGTCAAGTCTATCATCACACAGCATGACCGCCGAGAGGCCATCCGGAGGACCTGGGGCCATGAGAAGGAGGTGGAGGGCAAGAAGATTAGGACACTGTTCTTGCTGGGCACAGCCTCCAAGGAGGAGGAGAGAGCCAACTACCAGAAACTACTGGATTTTGAGAACCACATCTATGGGGACATCTTGCAGTGGGATTTCCTGGACACCTTCTTCAACCTCACTCTCAAAGAGGTCCATTTCCTGAAGTGGTTCAACATCTACTGTGACAACGTCCGTTTCATCTTCAAAGGTGATGATGATGTGTTTGTGAGTCCCAGCAACATCCTGGAGTTCCTGGAGGACAAGAAGGAGGGAGAGGACCTGTTTGTGGGGGATGTCCTCCACAGGGCCAGGCCAATTCGTAAGAAGGACAACAAATACTACATCCCCAGTATCCTCTACAACAAAAACGTCTACCCATCCTATGCAGGGGGTGGGGGCTTTGTCATGGATGGACCCCTGGCCAAGAAGCTGCACAAGGCCTCAGAGATGCTGGAGCTGTACCCTATTGATGATGTCTTCCTAGGGATGTGCTTGGAAGTCCTTAAAATATCACCTGTTCCACATGATGGCTTCAGAACTTTTGGCATTGTGAAGAACAAGAACAGCAAGATGAACAAGGACCCATGTTTTTTCCGGAGTATGTTGGTGGTTCATAAACTGCTGCCTCCAGAGTTGGTCCACATGTGGGACTTGGTCCACAGTAACTTGACATGCTCAAGAAAACTCAGTGTCCTTTAGCTCAGTCTCTCTGGAGAGCTGGGACTGGAGGGGCTGGCACAACTGATCCCTGCTCCAGGGTGAGATGAGCCTCTGCTGGTAGCACATGAGTCCTTTGGGGGCATCTCCCTCCGGGGCAAGGAGGGCACAGACACTGCACTCGTGGGCAGGGTTTGTGATAGTGTTTGTTCCTGTACTGTATTGTGGTTCACTTATCTCCAGCTGGGTTGGGGGATTGCTGAAAAAGAAGAGAGAAAACAAAACAAAACAAAACAAAAAACATGACAAATCTAGCATGAAATGAAGAGAGAGAGGGCACAGTTCTGTGCTTTAGGTAGCTTCTTTACAGGAGCAGGATGAGTGAGGGAGTCCAGGAGGCAGGGAGGGATGTGACAAAGGCATTTTTTGGAGGTGTGCAGGTCTGGCTACCCAGGGAAGATGCTCCAAGGGAGTTCAGCTGATTACAAGTGCATCAGCCCCTCCCACGACTCAAAAATCATGGGATTTTGTTATCTCAAATTTCTTCTCCATGCAAGGTTTTGGTGACACTGACCCTGTGCACATTGGGTTCATCCCCACTGAAGTCCCCTCTGTGTCCCCATATGCAGCTGGGGAAAGGGACTCTCCTCTGAGGCTGGCCCTCAGCAGCCCTGAGCCCCATTAGGATCTCAGCCTGGCAGTCAGGGGACTGGGGGCTTTGTCCCTGTAAGAGGGTCCCCGGTGATGGTGGCTCCCAGCCCCTTTGTGCATGCCTTGCTCTGCATGCCCTTAGAGGAATGCAACCAGATGAAATACCTCAGGGATTTGTTCCTCCTGGCAGGAAAGAGAAGAGACCAAGCAGACTGCCCTTGTCTGTGTCCAAGGAAGTGGCGGAGAAACTTTGTGGCCCCCAAGGGGTTTGTCACACCTGAGACCTCAGCTCAGGTGCCTCCTGTGAGGAGATCCTCTCCTTGTAGTAGGGTTGCCCTTGTGAGTTTGGTTGGCAGGGGCAACAACCCCCAAAGGCCTCATACGTGGCTGCTTTGGGCTTAGCCTTGATTTGGCAGCAACCAGGGTGGATTGGAGAGGGCTGGTCCTGCCCCAGCACATGGAGCAGGGTCCAGAGGGACAACGTGAAGGAGGGCTTCACACTATGTCTGCTCCTCTAAGGGTTGTTGCAGTGTTTATTCTACAGGATGGGGCACAGGAGCACGACAGGGAGTGGTATCATGAGATATGACCCTTTTTTTGTGTCTGGAAGGGTCACAAGCTCTTGAGGGGACCCCTGGGCCAGCTGCTGTGATGGTAACCCCCCCAACACACAGGTGCACATGTCCACACAAGGGCCACTGATGTTCTCCAGCTACCGACTGCAGGCGTGAGCAAAGCCACACACATGCATAGGCACAGCTGTGCCAGCTCCCAGGCACAGGCTCTGCACACCCAGATGTCCCTGCATCGGGTGGACAAGCCACAGTCACATCCACCGCCCTCACCATGCACAGAAAAATGCAGGCACAGGTGCACTCTCTCCCTCTCTGGTGCCAGACATTGAAAGGAAAAACTTTTGACTACCTCAAAGGTCCCCCTGTGCAGTGCCTTTTTTTTTTTCTTTCTTTTCCTTAATGTGTTTTGGAAATGGGCCTATTTCATTTACTCCACATCTGTATGTTCCCCAGGTTTGAAAACAAATTTAAAAAGGGCATAAATCAGTCAAAAAGGCTCCCTCACACCAAGCAATGCCACCCTTGGCAAACGACCCTAGTCTGCTCACATTAAATGCAGATTTGAAGAGAAAGAGTAAGAAGAGCCAGCACTGCCCCCAGGGCTTGGCTGGCAGTGATACTGTGAAATTTGATGTACGATGCACCCACCCCATCCTTGGGGCAAGTGCCAGCAGTGCAGGGCAGAGCCCCGAGGGTGTTTTTGGTGCCCACTTAGCTTAGGCAGCACACAACACTCTTTTCCCCTCTCCTCCCTCCTTCCAATGGCAGTGAGTTCAGAAATAATTTTCAAATTAATACCTCCATAATTTGCATCAGGTACAGTACTTTGGGCTGTATATTTATCCTATATGGAGGGGTGGCTCTTGCTCTCCGTAGTGACGTGTACGGCAAGCCAAGGTCACATGCAGAGATCTCTCGGTGGGACCTGTACAGAGAAATCCTGTAGATTTTGGTGAATAATCTAGTTTCTAAATAAAGGTTAAAAGAAGAAGGGGAAAAAATCATACAGGCCCTGAGCTCATGTAATTATTGGTGAATTTCTGCTGGGAACAAAACCTGGCAATGAGTTACAGTGGCAGAACTACTGCTTGGACTGGACAGCTGGGGACTGTAGCTGCCCTGTTCCAGTTTGGCAGTTTCCCTGTGGAGTCTGGCATGGAGTTTACAAGGTCGGTGGGTATTTTGTCTCTTTCATGCACTCCTCCATTTCAAACCCAGCTAAACTTCAGCTCCTCCTGGTGCCCTGCAGTGCGGAACCTCTCGTCTGGACCTCCGTGGCAAGGGCCACTTCAGGAGGGTTGGAAACTCACTGGTGGTGTAGACCACCCTCTCTTTGTGCTGATGGAAATCGGCACCTCCTGTCCCCACCACCCTCCTACTGCCCCAACCAAAGCTCCACCGCAGGGTGACACAACCCCTGGCCCTAGTGCAGCGGGGCATACACGGCAAAGGTCAGCAGTGACCCCAGGGCAGAGTGAGCCATGTCCACAGCGACAAACGCACGTCAGGTTTGACCCTGGCCAGGGTGAAGAGCAGGAAAGCTACAGGTGAGCTGGCTTCCAGCTCAGCTGCTGTACATGGTGATGGGAAGCAAAGGAGGCCAAGATATGCTGTGCCCACAGATTCTCCGATGCATCAAAAATTCCACACACGGGGACAAAATGCAGGCACACTTGTGGATGCTCCTGCCCATTGCTGCTCCAGTGTGACCCCCCCACCGCGAGACTCCAGCGCACGGGGTACTGGGGTGCCAGCAAACACTGCAGCCAGGATCGCAGGATGCTGGAGCGGACACAGGGCACGTGTCCTGGTGTCCGAACGGGATGTGTCCCTGCATCCCAGTGTCCCAGCACATCCCGGTGGGAGCGGGCACGTGCTGCCCCCTGGCGGCCGCACCCGCTCCCGACCCTTTAGCGGCGGCTCCAAAATGGCCGATAGCGAAGGGCCGGGGCAGCCCTGGGCAGGAACAGGGTGGCACAGAACCCTCCGGCCGCAGCGACCGCCCCCCGCCATGGGCCAGTATGTAAGATTTTAGTCACAAGGAAACCCCGCTCCCCAATCCACAGAGTGGCTGCAAGGGCTCTGCGAGGCACTGAAGGTCTCAGCACTGGTACAACACAGGACGATGGCACTCCCCTAGGTGAAGGTCGTTGGAACACGGCTGGAATGCCAAAACCCAGGGCTGGCAGGACCTGTCAGCAGGGCAGAGGCTGCTGCCATCTGAGCCAGGGAGGCACAGCTGCTCAGCTGTGCTATCTGTACCCATTTTCTGCACCCCCAGCTTTGGGGAAACTTCTGTACCCCAACATCTGCCTCTGCAAGACAGCAGCCATAGATCCAGCTAGAAAAACTGTCCAATGATCACTGCCACTGAGTCCCATCCCTCCCCAGACTGGTGCATCCCCAGGCAGTCACCCTGACCCTGCAGAGGAACAGGCCCGGCTTTGATTACAACCAAACAGACACCCCAACCTCCTGTTTCCATGTATTTGCTTCACATTTGGACAAGTCCAGAGGAGACAATTTAGAATGAGACACAAGAGAAAACTGCCTGTAGGACCCAGGAACAGAGATGCAGGGCCTTACAACATGATCAGATTTACTCACAGAAGTAAAAAGAGAAACTGGCTAGCAAGCATCATCATCCCAGCACCTCCAGCTAAAAAAAGTAGAATAAAATACGGTTGTGGCCATAGAGCTTACCTCTCCCCTCCTTCCTGTAAATACACACCCTGCTGGCAGCTGACACAGGACGGAAGCTGCTGCTGTGACACTAGTGACCATAACCCAAGAGATGGAAGTCTACAGTTTCTCACAGCCTGGCTTCATTCAGTGGCACAGAAGTAACATGAACCACTTTAGGTCCTTTAATCTGTCCAAGACAGGGTGCTGAAGCACAAATGATAAACATTCTGCAGTTTTACAGCAAAAATGCTACAGAAGTTTATAGGAAAAAAATTTGTACATGGGTAAAACATTATAAATTCAAGACAATGCACAGACAAGGGTTAAGTTCCCACAACTACCACTCTCGTTTTTTTAAAAAGTTCATTTGAACAGGCAAGCAGTCAAAATGGCTTGCTCTCTCTTCCTTGAAATGAAAATGAGTATCTTCCAAGTGGCTCATAGGACTGCTTTGCTTCTTGGAATGTCCTCCGAAGGCTCCGCCAACAAAAGGAGAATAAAAACCCCCGGAGTCCTTTCAGACAGTCTCGGAGAGCAGAAGAAGGGAAAGGAAAGGGGAAGTTTATTCAAACTTTATCTTCTTTCCTTGTGGCTTGTGATCTCCACCTCCTCCTCTGCCTCCTCGGAAGCCACCTCTACCTATAAAGAAAATTATTGCAAAATGTGTAACAGAGTTACAAGTGTAATAGATGTGGTATATATGTAATAGATACATATATATGGTATATATACACCACTGCTCTTCCAAAGCCATCCTGGCAGAGGACAGAAAATAAATTCAAATTGAGTGTTCTGTGAGAGCCCTACATAACAACCCCAAAAATGGCTTCAGCTTAATTTTTGAGCACACCCCCTCAGAACAGCATTTGCCTCCTCTTACCTCCAAATCCACCTCTGCCACCACCTCTGCCACCAAATCCACCTCTTCCTCCTCGGCCACCTCCTCTGCCACCACGACCACCAAATCCACCGCCACGCTGAAAGTCACCCTTTGGCTTGGCAAAATCGAGGATCACTTTGTTTCCATCTATCTCTCCATCCTCCATGGCTTCTTTTGCTGCTTTGGCATCTTCTGCAGAGCTGAAGTCCACAAATCCAAACCTAGGAAACAGGTGACAATAATGACAGTCAGTGAAACTGCGAGCTGCAGCACCACCTTCAGGTACCGAGCAGTGCCTTCAGAAACAGACACTGGCACTTCTGCATCCCGCAGAACACGTTGTTTGTAGGACAGCAGTGGCTAATCACAGTCGATGGAGCCCCACTGTGAGTCTGCCACTACTGAACAGTTACTATTCTTCTCGTGCGAATCCATCTGCTGCCACAGATTTGCTGGCAGGAAGGAGCTCATTGAGAAGAGGTGAGAAGTGAGCACGTCCTGCCCTCCAAAACTGCATGTTCTCTGCTTCCACCCAATGTACTCGTTTGACACAATCATGGTACAAGCGTGAGAAACACCCCACATTGCACAGAGTTTAAGTGAGGTGCGCTCTGTTGCATCTGCACAGATCCCAGGGGATGTTTAACATACCCTTTAGATGATCCAGTGTCTCTGTCTGTGACTATTCTTGCACTTATAGAGCCTTCAAATGATTCTCTTAGCGTCTCCTCCGTGGTGTCCTCAGAAAGGCCTCTGACAAACAACGTTTTGCTTTGCTCTATGGAAAAAGAATATATTCACAGGTCATTCAAACTGATCACAGCAACCTTTAGCTTCTTATCACACCCAGCTTCCACTACTGGCTCTCAGAACAGCTCCCAGGCATGAGAGGGTTGTTTTCAAGTAACAGCTCAGGCACCTGAAGTCCATGAAAACTTTTTCAGGACTGCAGTTAGAAACTGACAAAGGATCTTCATCAGTCAACCTAAAACTGTCAAAATAAATTCTCCCCATTCCCCCTTCTTTAAAAGTAGATGCATGCATCTTATCAACAGCATTAACAAACTAACTGTACAGACACGGCTGGATCAGCACTTGACTATCTAGAGGAATTTGCCAACAGTTTCATCAGAGTTTCAGATAATCAGTCATCATATCCAGCACTCGCTTACAAGGCAGGTCTTTCACTCCACTGGCATGCTTTTCTTCAAAGCATGCCCAAGTTCGCCCGAATGGTGCCCTCCTGCCACAGCTGTCTCAAGATCAAACGTGTAACACTTACGGCCAAATCCTCCTCGTGCATTCGTGTTCCCTTTCTGCCACGGTGGTGTACTGAATTCCAGTCTGATTGTTCTGCCTTCGATCTCTGTGTTGTTACACGAATTCAATGCCTCTCTGGCATCCTCAGCTGTGGGAAAATCTACAAATGCATACCTGTGTGGAGAGGAAGATTCCAGTCAGCCTGAGAGCAACAGGGAATACTGGGAGGTAATTAATTCACAATGACATCCTGGGGTGGGGAGGAGAAAGGTGGAACATACCCTTTAGACCTGCCCTGGTTGTTCTGTGGCAGCTTGATGGAAGAAGCTTTCTTAAACAGTTCCTGGAGAGTCTCTTCTGTAGCAGCATATGAGAGGTTGTTGACAATTAGGGTCTTTGACTCCTTCTCTCCACCTCCTATGGGGAAAAGTCAGTGCTGTAAGAGCAAGTTTGGAGGAGGAGAGCTCTCTTCCTCTTGTTACCAGAGCCTGTCCAGAGGTGATAGTCGTTGTTGCCCTCTCCTCACCTCAAGGTGAGGGACAAAGCAAAAAGTCCAGCCCTGTTTTGTTCACCTAAATCTGTTGCCCTCTCCTTGTCAGAAACGTGCAGTATAGACATTAAATGCACAGGATGCGGAGATCAAGTCAAGTAAAAGGTCCCTTTAGTTTTCTTGGCAGTGCTTGAAGTTGCCAAAGCCCCAGGAAACTTCTGAAACAAGCGGAATTTAATCCTCAATCTGATTTGAATGCATGTTATTGATCTGGAAAAGTACCTTTCTGATATTCTTGCTGGCTCTTCTCACCAGTGAAGTCAATAATCACGGCACGACCCTCAATCTCTGTGCCCTGCTTCTCTTCCAGAGCTTTGTTTGCCTCAGCTTCTGTTTTAAATTCAACATAGGCCATCCTATAGAACATAAAAGAATGTAAGCAAATGTCTCCTTCCGGGAATGACAAAATTGAATGGGGACGGGCAAAATGAATGGGGATCCTCCTCCTCGAAGGAAAAATGCTGCAAGAAGTTGCTTTTCAGTACACCTAACACAGCAGGTTCCTGAAAGCAGGTAAAGGACATGCAAGCTTATAAAAATATGCGAAGACTTAAAGGAACAGCAAGGATCCAGAAGTCTTCTCATCTACACACCCTCTGCTGTTTCCTTCCTTGTTCAATACTATCCGGACTTCTACTGCGTTTTCAAACACCTCCTTGATTTCATCCTCAGTTAAACGGTAGGGGAGGTTCTTCAAAAACAGTGTTCTGGCATCTCTCTCTGCAAAGAGAGAAAAGTTATTTTCAGGTTATCAGCTGAAAAACCCTTCTCATCTACACTGCCAGTCCAGTGAGACTCAGCAAGTTTTTCAGCAGAAAATGCACCACAGCAAGTATTCACATTTTCAGAAGCTGCAAAATCAACTTCCATGAAAGTTACTGATGCTGTCATTGTACTTCTTTTAAGGGCATCAAGTTCAGAAAACAGGTCCTAAAGTTTCAGAAGGAATTATTTGCTCTTCAGCCACCCCAATATGTATTATTTCTTGGGACCACATTTGCAGATATTCCAGTCTGAACTTGCTTATCTGTATATCCACATTTGAGAAACTTTATTATGTAGAGACCAAAGTAGGAAGATCTGCCATGACAGAGTAGAAAAGCAGCCATCGGTACACTCCAAGCCTGCTCCAAGCCCATTACAACTTTTCTGAGATGTGCATAGGTATTCAGAGTTGTGTGCCATACCTTTCTTATTTTCCTTCATAGTTTCCTTGCTCTTTGCTTTTTCCAGTTTGATTTCCGAACCCATGAACTTCTTTCCATTCATTTGGAGAGCTTTTTCCAGATCTTCAGCAGATGAGAAGTCCACATAGCCAAATCGTCTGAAAGAACAGTAACTTCAATACCTCAGCTAATCTCTCTCTGGCAGCAAAGACCACAAACAAACTCAAATCCAGAAGTTTCCACTAGTCAAATTTGACTTACTAAAGTAAATGCTACCTGGCCCACCTAAGAGAGTAGCTCTGCAGTGGAAGCTTGCCCTCTAGGGAGATGCTCTGTGACACAGCAGGTAAAGTATTAAACCCTTATCAGTACCGTGGCTCTTTCATACACTCCAAGCAAACCATCGCAGCATCATGAATGGAATCAGCAGAAGCACAGTTGCACACCTCTAAACAAATTACTGATAATTAGAATAAGTGGCAAAATCACACTGATGAACTCACTTGGAAGAACCAATTCTGACATCTAAAACTTCAATATTCTTCTTCCCAAAGAATTCTCTGATGCCAGTCTTCAGCTCATCAAACTCCTTGGTGCACACCAAATTTCCCATAAAGAGGGAGAAAGTTGACATCGACCCTTTAAATGAAAAAGTGGGTTTTTTTTAAGGCAGTTTTTTTAACAACTGGAGCCAGACTCTAGACAGCTTTAGCACATCAGTTTCTGCTTGAAAGTGACATCATGCTTCAGTATTAAGTCCCTTATGATCATCATTTGTGCTGGGAAATCCCATCCCTGGCTATCCTGGCCCTTCATAGTTATGTTCCTCAACCAACAGTCCAATCTCAGTCCATCAAAAAAGTATCTTTTGATGGTCCCACACCACTTACCATCTGTTTTCTTTTTCTTGGCCTCTGGTGCACTTTTATTGGCCATTTCTTTCTTCCTCTTTCCAGGTGCTTCCTTGACAGGTTCTGTGACAGAAGAAACAGCGACACTGAAAAATACAGAACTTTTCCTACAGAGAATCAACATCAATCTTTACATCAGCCATACACAAGACATCTTTTCACTCAGTAACTGCTCCTCAGCCCCAAAGACCATGATAGGACAAAATTTTTACTCAGCCATCCTTCCTTTTAACAGATTTATGATCTCAGAAACATTTAAACTCACTTTCATCCTCACTTTCCTCCTCAGCATCCTCATCATCCTCCTCTTCATCCTCCTCCTCATCACCCTCCTCCTCATCATCTTCCTCATCTTCAGAATCTGCCTTGGCTTTCACTGGTGCAGCCTTGGCTGGAGTGGTTTTCTTCACTGGAACAGGGGCTGTGTCCATGGCTTCATCTTCAGACTCTGAAACAAGTTAAGCACAGTACTGCAGTCAAGTTTCAGATTAAGCCTCTAAGACTAAAAAGAGGAAATCCCATGATGCAACATAGCGTTTCTCACAACTCTTTAAGTCTGTATGTCTTCAGGAAATAAGTTTAATAGTTAATGTTCAGAAAAGCTCCCTCTTCCGCAAGTTTTACTGCATTAAAAAAGAATACCTGGTCACCAAGTGTAAGAAGTTTTACTAATAGGGATAAATTAACACCCATTCAGCTAAAGCCAAACAGGGACACACCACATCATTCCCATTAATCCAGTAAGTTACTCCTCTCCCTCAGGTTCCTATCAGCATTTATTAGTTCAACATCTTTTTTTGTGTCAGAAAAAGTTTTCCTAAGTCCCACATACCATCGTCGTCTTCATCATCGTCCTCATCATCCTCTTCATCTTCCTCCTCTTCAGATTCCTGCTTTGCTGGTGTAACTGCAGGCTTTTTGGCTGGTACTGCTGCAGGTTTTTTGGCTGCAGGCTTCACAGGCATTGGTGGTTCCTCTTCCTCATCTGCACCAACAGTACAAGTCTTTACCAGTAATGCTTGAAATCTGACTGGTATGGCTAAAAACTACTTTGTTTTACAAGATTTTGACAAAGGTCAGGAAACCCAGGAGATGCCTTGCAGGCTGGGTACAATGCAGCTCGCAGCCCAAGTTCTCCTCCAAACTTCACTGATTCCCCATCTCTCCCACAACTTATACAAGAACGAACATATA
This sequence comes from Formicarius rufipectus, assembly GCA_013399695.1. Taxonomy (NCBI): domain Eukaryota; kingdom Metazoa; phylum Chordata; class Aves; order Passeriformes; family Formicariidae; genus Formicarius; species Formicarius rufipectus. The sequence goes on from VXAU01000132.1 coordinate 180,249, forward strand.
TTTCAAAAGGAACTTACCAGACTCTTCTTCCTCTTCATCTTCCTCGTCATCCTCATCCTCCTCATCATCTTCATCTTCCTCCTCACTCTCTTCCTTCTTGGCATTCTTTCCATTTTTTGCTCCTTTGGTTAGGACAGCAGCCTTCTTCGGTGTTGGAGTAACAGCCTTCTTGGGCTGTGGTGTGGTCACAGCCTTCTTTGCAGGTGTAACTGCCTTTTTCGCAGGAGTAGCAACCTTCTTGGCAGGGGTAGCAGCCTTCTTGGCTGGGGTAACAGCTACTTTTTGTGTTTTTTTCTGAGGGACCATCTGAAAGACACATTAGTGTAAGACTCTTACGTTGGCCCTTTAACCTTCAATTACACCAAAATCAGATAAACATAGAGCAACTACAATCTAAAGCATCACTTTCTGATAGTTTCTGTCAATTTCCCTTAATTGCCCATCCTGTTGAATTAATAAAACCCAAACCCACATTTTTCATGCTTTTAACAGACTACTCATGTAATTAAAGCACCTTCAAATTCCCTGGTCCAGAGAAATGATCAGGGATCTGATAGCATACAGCAGCTTCAAACTTTTAGACTTGCACATTATTTGTGTGTGATAAATCACATATTGCTGCTGCTATACAAAAGTTATTAATCACCCACTTGCTCATCAGGTTTAGGACAAGTTCAAAACCCCAACAGTCCTTCCAAATCCTGGAACTACAGATTTTGTTAGTTTTCCGAGCTAGTTTCCCCCATATTGTTTTTCCCTTAAAAAGTCCAGTTTACATTTTAGACACAGTTAACTAACAGACACCGATTGTTTATTAACATTGATTTTGCCACAGTCTAACCCACAACTCTCCTGACACTTTTTGTAACACGTGCATCCTTTTGGCTTTCTTTCTCTAGATCCATCACCTCCTCTCCGCTGCTTTCGTCTAGGTCCGAGGACTCCTCTTCCTCGCTCTCCTCGAACTTTTTCGGAGGAGGAGCCATTTTTTTCTGCTTGATCTGGTTCTTCGGGGTCTGAAAGAGAGCGCGAGCGCGCGGCACGTTCAGCACCGCGCACACCTCAGCCGGATCGCTCCGGCGGACAATTGTCCCAACCACGTGGCCCCCCGCCCGCCCCCGCGGCGCTCACAGGGCCTCCCGGCGGCCGTGTATGTGTGCGGGGTGGGTGGTCCC
>VXAU01000132.1:182263-209895 GCA_013399695.1 Formicarius rufipectus
GAGCACGTGGCGGGGAAGCCACGTGGAGCGACCGGGCGGGGGTCTCGGGGGTCCCACACACCCCAAACACCTCGGGGAATTCCCGGCCTCCCGGATAGGCTCTGTGGTAACTCGGCGCCCAACTCGGGAACAGTGGAACGCTGGACGCCCGAGGACGCTATCGCCTTGTTCTTTGGAGCTGGGGTCTCCTCGGCGCTGCCTGTGCTGCCGCCACTCCATCCGTGTCCCGGCATCCTCTCCTGACCCTCGGGAGGCACTGAGAGCACTTCGGCAGCTAGGAGAAACCTCCGCAGGTGCTGGTTGGTATACAGCTGCTGGGGTTGCAGCTGCCACAGGAGCACTCTGCAGCTGGCACCCTCCTCGGCTCCCGGCGGGGAGGAAAGGCACAGAGCTGGAGGTAGAATACGCCCGTGCTTGCCTGGTGAATGCTTTTGAATTCAGTCATTGGAAGAAGACACCAGCTTTTTCCTTGTGGAGTTTTGTCCCAGTGGCTGTAAAGTCAGGATAGGAATGACCCCCAATGCCCCATTTAATTTGTCGGTGTGCTGGCAGGCCTCAGTGCTGCCTTGCCTCTGCCTGTGTTCCCTATAGACCAGAGTGTTCTCCTTTGCTGGGCTTCCCCACTGCCTTACGTCTCCTGTCACTTTAAAATGGATGTCCAGCCAGCTCCTGGGGGCTCCTGACTCAGACACGTGTAACTATGCCAGTTTGCCCTTCCCTGGCCTGCTTGAGAGAAGCCCCTCACTTGGGGAACACAAGGTCCTAGTGAACCCTAAAAAAAAAAAAAAAAAAGAAAAAGAAAAATGCAGATTTTCCACCTGCATGGCCCTGATGGGAGACCCCTGGGTTGTTCAGTGTCACCTGAAAGAAAGGGATACACTGTAGATGAGCCAATATATCTGGCTCCTAAGCTGTTCTAGTGCCTCTTTCTCCTCTGCTGGGCAAGGAGAGGCAGTTTTTAGCCAGACAGAGCTATAGCTGAGGGCACCCACTGACAGAGAGGTGATGGGATCAGTGAACCCCTCCATGAGTAAGCCAGCTTATAGAGAGCCTGCCACCACCTGCCATTACGAGGAGGGAGGGAGCAGGAACAGAGGAAAGACTAACCATGTCCCAGCCCTGGTCACATTTGCAGGCAGATGGGATCCCACCTGGGCAAACTGCTTGTGCAGGGCAGCAGGACTCTGCATATGAAATAGCCATGTCTGGCTCATGTCCCACTGTGTGCTGCAGGAACCGTCCCCAAGTGCCCTGCGGAAGCAGTGACACAGGCCCAGTGTGGCCCGAGCGGATGCAGAGGGATGGAGGTGGAGGACAGAGGGACCTGGAAGGCGTTTTTAGCTGTCTGAAGCAAGAGCTGATTCCACTTTCCTTACCATGCATTTGGTGCAACAAAACCCCATTCTGTGATTGCCTGTACAGCTCTGCTGCCAATGCTGGGGCTGGCCTTGGTTGCTCTCTGTGCTGTTGGCAGCATGGTTTGCCATGAGAAAGGGACAACTGTTGCTCCATCCAGGGGCAGTTTTGGCTGCCAGGGCACTGCCTGTGTCTAATAACACAGTGCCAGCGGTGGGATCAGTGGAGGGCTGGGCTGGCAGCTGGTCATGCTGGTTCCCAGCCCTGGCAGGGCACATCTCAGTATGGTCTGCCCTCCTTCTCTTTTCCCAGCAGTGTTGTCCTTGGTGCTGGCAACTCTGAGGCTGGAGCAGGACCCAGTGTTTGGGGCAAGGAGCACAGCAGCCCTGTGCAGAGGAGTGGGAACCAACGCTGCCTCCGTGCTGTGTTAATCCATATGCTGTGTTAATTCACACACCATCGAGCAGGTCTGGATATGGCCTGACCCTGCCAGCTGCTCTTGTGGCCATAAAGGGCCCCGGATGCTGCAGGGAGGAAGGTAGCCAGGGCATTGCAGATTCCAACATTTAGGCCGGACTGTTCACTGTATCACACCTATCCCAGTGGTCAGGACCACTGGGAAGCCCCAGGAGTGGGCAGGAGGATGCTGGAGTGGAGCAAGGCCAGCTTTTTTTGGGGACACACCACACTGCAAGGCTGGCCCTGTGGCACATCCCAGTCCTGCTTCTCCATAGGCATTGCCAGAAATTTCACTGCCAAGGAAGGTCTGCAGAGAATGAAGGGCAATTTGGCCAAAAGAGCAGGTTTAACAGCATTATTTGTGCAGTAAATATACTTTAGGTCCTTTTATGGCTGTCTTGTTGCAGCATGTCTGCAGCTTGGGAGCATTGATCTAATTCCACAGTTAAAGGGAATTTAGCTGGTTTAAAGGACACCCCAGGAGGGATTTGCCACAGATTTGCAGTTTCTGGCACAGCAGCTATTCATCCCCTGTGCTTCTCTCCAGCCTGGCAGCACTGTGGATACCTTACCTGCTGTCGCTGCCCAGGGCTGGGGGGAGCTGGGCTGTGAAGGCACAAGCAGCTCCCCAATAGCCAGGAAAAATGGGTGATCAGCTCAGGGGCGATGCCCATAGGAGCCCCAGGTGAGGGGAGTGAGTGTCCCCAAACATCCCGTTCAACCTGTGCCTGGTCGCGGCTCCGTGTTTCCACTAGATGGTGACAAAAGGCTGCAGTGCCTGTCCCGACTGGGAGCCCGCGGGGTTCTCCCTCTCCCCGAAACAGCCTCCGTGGGTGCAGCTCAGTGGGACATCCCACCCTGCCTATTTCATTGCTCCCAGGAGATCTCGGGACACAGAGAAAGGTCTGAGATGTGCCCCACTGTTTGATACCTACCCAGGTATAAACGGCAGCCAAGTGCAATCGGGGGAGAAGTTTTACATGTGTCTGGCTGATGAAGACATATCGTGCCAGAAAGTTATCAGGGATCCCCATGCAAACACCCTGCAGGTGCTCAGAGAGTGGAGAGATGAGCTAGTGAAGTCATCGAACGTGTCCTTGAGTTCCCCATCCCCAGTCTTGCTTCCCCGGCATCAGAGCTCACCTGCTGCATGGTCTGAGCAGTAGCCCAGTGTGGGTCAAGCATGGCCAAGGTGGTAACAGAAAAAGCACTGGTAAAGCAAATGTACCCATCCCAAGTCTAGGTGCTTCTTAAAACCTCTTCCCCTGTCACCAGTGCCCACCTCACCTCATCGTGCTGCTCCCATGCCAGCTGTACCACAGATGATGGATGGTAACTCAGCAGGGCCAGGCACTCAAGGCTTGTCCTCTCTTTTCCCAACCGCACAGCTCACTTCAAATACCTGTCAGGTGGAGAAAACTAACCCCAGGCCCTGATTAATGCAGGTCATCAAATGAGATGGGTCTGTGTGGTACTCTAATTAAATCTTCCCTTCATTATCCCCTGTCTGCGCCAAGAGGAGAGCCCTCAAGGATGATGAGTATGAAATGGGCACAGGGCTTGCTGTGACAAATGGCATTTAATTTGAGTGGCCACAGACCAGCGCACGTCCTGTGTCTTGAAATGGGCAGCTCAGGACATGTTAGGCTGCAGGAATGACAGTGCCTGGCAGAGTGTGGGATTTCTTCTCTGGGAAGCATCCTTTCTTGAGGTGGGATGTAGAAGGGATCGATGGGTCCCTGGAGCCAGATGTACTAATTGTCGCTCTGGCCAATGCTGGGTGATAACCCAGCACATCCCTGTGCTATTTCCTGGGATTCATGAACAAGGGAATGCCCTGGTGACTCACACAAGGAATTTTATATGTGCAGCATTTAGCGTATCCATGACCTGTAAATATTCTTCAAAGTGATCTTTTCTGGTACCTTGCAGAGAAAAAGGGCTTTTCTATTCCAGAAGGAGCCAATACCCCTAAGTATATCCCTCTGGCAATCCAGCTCCTATCCCTAACACCCCTTGCCTAGAGCTGGCAGCAGGATCTTGCTGCCTGCCTGTGAGCTCCCAGCAAGCCCATGCTGTCACACAGAGCCTCCAGGCTAGGTTCCTCTATGGCTCTGTTCAGCAGGAGGAACAAGTGCAGCCCTGGAAAAAAGGGCTGTGAGGGACAGAAGTGCAACTGAAACAAAGAGGACTTGCAGTAGGTGTGAGATTAAGAGAAGAAACCAGGATAGGGAGACACAGAGCAATTTGGGTGCTGAGAGGAGTGTTTGGGAGCACCCTTTTCTCTCCCATCAGAGTGGAGAAAATCGATGAGGTAGGAATAGGCAGGTGTTTTGAAGCAACACATGCAAATGTCTTTATAACCCAGGGGAAGTCAAACTGGAGAGAAGCTACAGGTGCTTCCAGCTTAGCAATCCCAGGCCATCAGCCCGTGCACATCACAATCCCATGCAACTGCACATCTCCCTGCACTGCCCCACAGTAACTGGGAAGGCTTTCCAAGACCTTTGTGGAGACAGCCCAGAGGGGGAAACTCCTCTTTGCACAGACATTTCTGTGCATCCTACTCATCTCCCAGAGCTGGGGTAACAGGGAACAGGATCCAGACAAGTACTGGGTCCCCAGGGATGACTGTCAAGATTTTCAAGTAAAACATCTGCCCACTGCTTGTGGCTCAGCACATCTGTCCCTTGGCACATCCCCACAGAGCAGTGACCTGGGGCTTTGCCTCAGCTCACTCATATTTTACACGCTTGAAGCTCCCTCTTCTCCCAAGCCTGTGTTGGGCTATTTCCATTTCACAGCAGCTCCCAGGCGTGGGGCCAGCAAAAGGCAGATGCTCTGCCTGGGACAAACTCAAACCAGGGGAAGTTTTTTTCTTTTTGTTTTTTCATTCTCGATCAAAAAAATTGAATCTTTGTTGAGTCCAAACTGGAAAAGCAGGAGTCTCTTTCCACTCCTCTTATTTTTTTGTTTGTATCTGAGAGAGGGGGTGAGCTCATCCCTGCCTTGGGAGTCACATGCACCCATCACTCAGCAAAGGCAGTGAGCAGCTTGGCATGGCAAACCCAGGGCTTCCCCATGTCCTTACCTCTAGAAGCAGAACAGAGCTAAATGCCATCAGAGAGAGCAGAGCCACACACACGCACATATAACCCCAGTATAATGTCTTCTAGCCTCTGGCAGGGAGCAAAAGCCAAAACTGCTCTTGAAAACAGGCAAGAGTGCCAATGGAAATCATGCAAGGTTGCTTCTTCAGCTTAATAGGATATGTTCTGTCATTCCTCCTGGGGGCTGCTGTGCTGTGTTCTCCCAGCTGGAGTTGCCCACTGAGCCCCATCCATGTAGTTTGCGAAGCTCCTTCCTCAACCTGCCAGTGAGAGGAACCAGCCACCCCAGGGGTTCTCATGGTTGCATTGAGACATCTAGCCATGAGCTGAGCTTTTTTGGAAAGGGTCACTTCGCACTTTACTGTGCTTGCAGAACTCAAGCAACCTGAGCAGATGTTGAGCTGTAGAGACCACCTGAGAGGCTGTGAGAAGTCAAAGCTCATGAGTCTGGGTTACTGAGCCCATCCACATTTCACCCTCCATCTGCCCCAGCCTCTCCTCCCCAGCAAGCTCCATCAAAAAGAAGTTAAAAGTACTTTTCCAGCCCAGACCTTTCTTTGGCTGTTTGAGCTTTGTCCCAGCAGTGCATTGGGCTGTTTCATTTATCGGCTCTCAGCACAGAAATTCCCACTGACAGGATGTGATTTAAAACCACTGCTTTGAAACTTCCTATGACCATAGTTAAAAATAAGACTCAGAGAAGTAATATCCCCACTGTTGGTGCTGTCAGACCTGAAACCTGGTCCTGAACAACTCAGTGGTGTCTCATTAAGCTGGGCAAGCGTGTGATCATGATGTCTGCATCCTGGGAGGGAGGCAAGAACATGGTTTCTTGGGGAAAAGTCCTCTTCTTCCCATCCCTTACAAGGCAACAGCTCATCTTCCTTTGTACAGAATGGCAGAAGAAGCTTGAAGCAGTCTGAAAATTACACTGCATCTCTCCTGCTCAGTTTTAATTGTAGAGCAAAGAAAGAAGCCCATCAATTCATCCCGCTGGGTAATTAAATGCTTAATGCTATTGACTATAAAGACATTATGGTTCAGCAGCCCAACACTAATGCATTAATAATTGCTTATATCATGGCAAGAAAGGGGCATGAGCTGCTCCTGAGGAAATGATAGTTATGTGGAATGGGAGCTTGCAGTGAAAAACCTTAGGCACTGAATTAGTGCTGTGACTACCTAGGAGGAGTGAGAGCTTTTCCTAGGGAGCAGGAGAACAGGGAAGGGCTACAAGGACAGTGGAGAGGGCAGGCAGCCTCTTCCCCAGGGAAATCCCCCTGGCCATGGCAGTGGGGATGGGAGGCTGGGCTCCAAGCATCAGTGCTGTCCTCAGTACAGCTCCAGGACATTGTCAGCCATGGGGTCAGGAAGATAATGCTGAGCAGCACAACCCTTTTATAACAAGCCATGGCAAAGGCACAAGAAGGTCTGCCCAGCTCCTGCCAGGCTCTATATTCCCAATAATTAGCTGTCTGCTTTAGCATGTGTATAATGCAGATGATAGGTGATGTGGAGCACAGGGCAGAGCCTGCACATTGCCTGCATTAAGCACGTCAGAACAGAGCTGAGTGAGCATTGGTTCGAGCTGGAGAGGGTGATTTGTTTGCTGAGAAAAGTGGTGTTGACTCTCAGAATGTGGTGTGCTGGTGGTTACTGTGCACTTTCTGAGGGCACCCAGTAAAGGATGGGGATTGCTATGGTGGAGGTACAGCATCCCCCTCTGTGGGGACGTCATAGCCTGGCATGTGGCAGGAATCTCATGTCCCATGGCCAGGCAGGATGCATAAGGCCCATTTACAGAGGGTGGAGGAAGGACCTGCAGCAGCATGGGGAGAGGAGATCCTTCTCAAGACCATCCCCTGCTGAGAGTTTTCCCACCTCCCATGAGCAAGGTATTGCCCCTCCAGCCATGGCACACTGGGTTACCCCAGCACCTCACCTGCAGCCACTTGGCCTAAAAACCCACCAGAGGCACAATTTCCATCTAAGCTCTCAAACCCATGTCAGCAACCCCCTGCCCAAGGATAAAAGGAGCCCAAGCAGCCCTTCCTGACCTCCAGCATGAAAACCAAAATAACTTGCAATTTTCTTTGAGCAAGACCAAGTACAGATCATGCTGTCAAACCCTTATTTGATTTGTTTTTCTGGTGGCTCTGCACCATTTACCGTCATTACTTTCTCTGCCCTGCCATAGCCCAATAATGTAGCATCTGCCAGATAAAAGGTCCATGAATATAATTTACAAGTAGTTGGCACTTTCTGCCTTGCCTGTGAAGATGGGTTCCCTGGGTATGCTGTTGATTGGAAAAAGTGTAGTTTTTTACAGTCATTCTCAGAGGGGTAAGTAACCTCTGAGCACTGTTTATAGCCTGATTTATCTTTGTGAGGTTGCAATTCTTCCAAACATCTGATTCATGGATTGAAATTGAACCTCTTTAAGTATATTTCTTTACAGAGTCTTAAAAATAAAAAAAGATCTGGAAAGAAAGAGAAGGAAAGGTGCTTTCCTACAGATGAGAAAGAGGGTTCCTCTGGCTGATTGGAAATGGCTGAAGGTGGACACTGAGCCAGGGGAGGAGGAGTGTGGGTGCTTCCAGCATCTCACCTCTCCAAGTAAGGCAGCCCTGACTGCGTGAGCTGCTGCATTCTACTCTAGAAAAGCCTTTCTGAAACAAGTTAACCTAAATAAACCTATGTTGTACATATGTGTGCTTAACAGCCTCACTAAGGGTTTGTTGAGATATTAGGAAAGAAATAGATTTCCTGAGGATGCTGTAAGGGTAAGGGAAGCATGTGGTCCTGCTTCAGGACATGCTGGTGCAGTGATGGGCAGAGGTCAGGGTCTATGCCATGGAGCAGTGCCTGCTCTGTACTCTTTTCTGGTAGCAGAATGAATCATCACTGCTATGGATGCCAAACTCAGCACTCTTTGGGCTCTGAGTCTTGTGTCTAAACTTGCTGAAATTGGTGCAGATGTGCCTTTGGGCTGAGGAGTGAACAAACTGGTCCTACCACCTCACTGGGGCTCATTCTCTGCCTGCACCCTCACCCTGGCTCAAGGCATCACTCCCAGGGAAACTGAGCTGCTCCACACAAAGTGCTCCCTGCTGCAGGGCTTGCATTGCCCAGAACTTGAAGGTGATAAAACATCCCCAGTGGATGAGCCACAGCCTGGGAGGCAGCCAACCTGTCTGCAAAAGGAGATTGTGCTGGGAGAAAGGTCCAGAAGGGAAAACACAATGGAAAGCTCACAGGGGTTCCAAGTTTCTCTGTTTCAATGGGGTTTCCCTGGCCTTCAATTTTCAAATGGCTCTATCACACTGCAGGTGAAGGCTGCCTGTGCACAGAGAGGAGACAGGTGCTTTCTGTCCAGGACTGGCCTGAGCCCTCTCAAACACCTGTCACAGCAATGCAGGGGTTAACACAGAGATTGGCTTCACCAACAATCTTCTGCCAAAGCCTTGGCCAAAAAAAAGAATTGGGGTTATTGAAAAGATCCTACAAATTGGCCAAGTATGGGGGACCAAGAGTTGTTCTCACCTCTGACAAAGACAGGGGAGACAAGTGCACCTCAGGTCACTGCCCAAATTAAGTTTTGCTGGAAAGCAAGCTAAAGGCAAACTTTAGAGAGTCTAAAAGAATGCTGAGCTGTATTTGCTGTCATTACTGAAGGATTAGTACAGGGCGGCACAGCCTGAGCTTCATCCTCTTGGTACTGAAAGGTGTATTTAGCACAGGAATCACCAGAGGGAGCAAAAGCACACCAAGCAGGGAGGGTCCTGCTTTGCTCACCCACATCGAGCCCTCTCTCTTTTCTCCAATGTGTTGGACCCAAGTAGATAATTGCACAAAACCAGGATGTTTCACTCCTCCTGCTGCCCTTGCTTTCACTTGCAGAAACAAGATCCTTCTCTTGCTACCACTGAGACTGAAGTAAAGGCAGTGAACAGGGGGCTTAGAGGACCAGCAGCAATGTGGTGGCTCACTGCAAAGTGCCCAGCTGTTTTCTGGAAAAAAAACCCAACATTAAATCCTTCCCTTAGGGGACGAGTCCAATTTTGTGGGGCTGGAACCAGGCACAGAGTCGTAGGGAAAATTAGAGAAGAAGGTCCTGAAGATGCTGACAAGTGTCTGTTGGGCCACATCACACTCACTGTGGGGTGACCTGTGAATTCATAAGCACTGGTTCTGTAGCACAGGGGAGGATGTGACCTCACCAGCAAAGAGGGGACATAGCTGAAGTGAGTCCCTTGGCAGAGTGGGACTATGTCTCCCTGCAGCTTGAGCTTGGAGATACTCCAGCACCCTCCAGGTGCTAAATTGAAAGGACACCAGATTGCTTAGCCTGGTCTTTCCTGCTGTTTTAAATTCTTCTCCCAGTTCCTGGCTTGAGCATGGTCAGGCTTTGTGACCAAAATCATAACTGGCACAGAAAAAAGTCAGGTGTTGGGATCTCCTGAATGGGGCTGGAGGTCCCAAAACCTGTTGCTAGTAGATTTGGGGAGAAAGTCATGAGCCATGCACAGATTGCCTCACTGCTGACCCCGACATCTCCCAACACATACCTGAAGAATCAAATTGCACCAGCGTCAGCCAAAGGACCTGTTCAGCTCTGGAGAGCTGTTGCACTAGGGAGATATTAAACTTTTGGGGCAAGGAAACAGGCCAGGAGCTGGGAAGAACAGCAAACTGACACAGAGATACCTCCAAAGTCTGGTGCTCCCTGCAAGGGAGGAGATGCTCACAAATACAGCCCATCAGACCTACCTCAGTTCCAGCAACGGGTGGTTTCCTACTACAACTTGTGGCTTTTGGAATAGGGGTTGAACTCCGACATCTCCCAGCCCCATCCCCACAGAGACAATCAGCAGAGACACACATCCTATTTTAGGAGGAAAAACCTTTAAATACGTCTATTGCCACACTCACCCACCCCACTGGGTGCAAATGGGTGCTTTTCAGTGCAATTACCACCATTTACTGTTTTCTTTATTTTAGCTTTTTGTTGCCGTGATCTAATTCAACCATTCAACACACAATCAGTAGAAACGTCCCTTGTCTATCTCCCTTCTTCCATGTCAGCCCTTCTCTTGCAGGGCTCCCGGCTCCCACAGATGATACTTTAGCAGGCACTTGCTGCTGTTGTGTTTCAGGCTCCTGCCAGATGGACTCACCGCCTGTCAGCCAGGATTGCCACAGAAAAATAGGAATGAAACCCAGCTCAAGCCATTTGCTTTTCCATCTGTGCAAGGAGATTGTTTAAATCAGTCTAATCAAAGAGATTTGGAGCCGAGGCCAGGATAAGTTTGGACCAGGGAAGAACTGTAGAGAGATGTGGATCTCCCTTTAGCCAGAGCAGAAATCACTTGAAAAAGCCTGAGGAGCAAAGAGCTCCCACCACCATGCAAATACAAGGCAGGACTTGGAAAAAAAGGCGGCTTGATCCTGGTATTGCTAACAGGCTCCCAGAATGGCTTGGGGCTGTAGGTGTGGGAGGGAACAGCAGAGCAGGCAGCAGTAATATCCTCCCTGTTCATTATTAATACAGTGGTGAGGCTTGATGGGTCTCCTAAATTATAATGTCTTTCTTATCATTAACTTGATTTCTTTCTGGTGACAACAGCAGCAAATTGGTCCCAGCTGTTCTGAGCAAGGGATGAGAAATTAAAAGGAATTAAACCAAACCAAGTGCTGAAGGAGTTGGTGTGCAGGGGAGGGGGTTTTTTGGGCCAGTGATAACTGTGGGGTGGGTGCCTGCCCGCAGTAATGGGAGTAGTGGGAGATGCCAGAAAGGAAGAAGTGGTGTCAGAGCTCACATTTCTCCCTGCGAGCAGGACACTGAAAAGCAGGAATCTGCCACAGTGAGGTCTGGCTGGGGAAGGGACATCCTTGTGTGTGCTGAGGCCACTGTCATGCAAGAGGACACATGGAGACTGTTATGGGATTTGTCCCAGCCAAAGGAGACAGGCAACCCATAGGAATGTTTTCTGGGGTGGAAGTTGCCTGAAAGTGACTGGACCAACAAGCCTGCCCTGAGAAAACAGGATTTTGTCCACTGTTTGCCATAAAGCTGCAGCCCCCCAGGGATTCTCCCCCTCTCAGGACCATCCCCTGGCTAGGGTTGTGTTGCTGAGCTTCTTGATAAGCCTGCACAAGCATCAGGCAGCAAAGTTTTTAGCAGCTGTCCTAGAAGAGGTCAGGCACAGGAGCTGAGAAAAAACCAGATTTATGTCTGTATTGTCTGCTGCCCATTGGCAGCTCCTGCCTCTGCAGGCACCTGCCTGCCCTGCCAGGGCATGGAGAGTGGCTTGCTTGGGAAAGCCGCTCTGTCAGTCTCTGCCAAATACCCGCTGGGAACCTGTGTCCTCCCCTCCTGGCAGCCTCAGGCTGATTACTGTGTGAAATACAGCTTTTGGTCTGGCTTTCAGCCCCAGGGCCAGCTGGGACCATCCTGTGCCTGATGCGAGTTCTGGGGGATGGGAGGGGATGTCTCATGCTCACTCTCAGCATCATTAATGTGAGATGGTCTGGAATGTGAGACGGTCGCACACGCCAAAGAAAGATAAGAAGAAAGATATATTTGGCCTCCAAATGCCTCTCAGACAGTTTTCTCCAACATGCCACATTAAATAGTCCTGAACTGAGAAGACAAATTCGCCCTGGCTGCCGTGATAAGCACAAAGAGCGATAAACCCACGTAATTAAAGTCTGCCGCTATAATAACGTTGCGGCAGAGACAGCTGGGGTCTAGCCCTGAGCCTGGGTCCATTTCTTGAGTTTTCACTTCTTTTCACTCAAACTCATTTTGGAAGGATTCAGCCCAGGTAATACCGGCTGCCAGGAGGGAGAGGAACATGCCATCTGGGCATAGTGGAATGGAGGAGCAAGGGCTGTCATTCCTCTTGTGAGTCTGTGACACAAACAGAAACAAATACCCTCACAACCACATTTGAAGAGATGCTGACATTACAGAAAAGTGCCTGATCCATGAGGAGGCATTTCCCCTCAAAAGACTCCATCGCTGCTGGTCAGGGACAAATAGGGACTGGTCAAGGACCAGCTTCATTCATCCTAAATATATATAGATACAGATATAGATGTATGTCATACTAGATAAAAGTTAGCTTTTCCTAGTCTGGGTATCCCAGCCTTCCTCTTCATGCTGGAATTTGTTCCACCCCAATGAGGACCAGAGAGCTGGTGCCCTCTCATCTTCCACATCCTACACAGCGGACCAGGGCAGGCCCATGGGACATGTATGCTGGGGACCTTATGTACAGCTTGTGTGCACTGTGGGGAAGCCCTTTGCAGGACTTCTGTCCTTCAGGTCAGTCTCAGGATCCTCTGCTTGCAGTCCCCAAGCCCTGGGGACCTGTTTGGGGACAGTGTGGGGCCTTGAGCTGAGCCCAATCCCCCCAGTCCTGCCAGCAGTCACAGCCACAGTTGTTAGCATTCCCCATTAGCCTCAGAGCTCTGCCATCCAGACAGCTTTAATCCACTTACTGCCATGCTAATTATGCACCACTTTCATTTCTTAACCAAAGTGTCCCCATGTACAAAATTAAGCATCACACAGGCTCCTCTGACATAAATTCTGTCATCTTTAGCAACAACAGTCACAACTGGAGACAGCGTAGGCTAATCAGGCAATGTGTCTCTTCTAACCCATTGAGAGGGGCGTCTTGTTCCTGCTCCAGGGGTTGCTTGTGAAGGTACCCTGTGGCTTTAATGGGCTGACTCTGCTAGACTGCACTGTGCATTGCACCTCTGTCCTTCCCCTCACACCACCATGACAACAGTGGGATTTCACATAGGGAATAACATAGAGACCCTCACTTCTTAGGGATGCCCTTTGTCTCTCTAGCCCTAGAGTGCTCCCTCCCTGCATGCCCTAAGGTGGGGAGAGGTGGGGCACAGGAACCTCATCCTTTCCCTGAACGTGACCGTGTCCTTGTTGTGTTTGCTGTGACATGAAGACTGTTCCCAGCGCAGGTGACAGTCACACTGCACCATGGCTGAGTCAGCCTGAGCATGGGGAGCTGCACCTGAGCTCCTCCACCCAGAACCTGGGGTGGGCTGTGCTCCCCAAGCCACCTCTTCCCAGACTCTCCACAGCACGTAGCTGCCTGAAAGCTGCTTTCTGTGAGAGTCCTGGCTCTTTGGGAAGTTGTGGAGATGGACTGCCTCTGGCAGGGAGCTAAACACTGAACCCAAGGGTGTCCCCAAAGAGCAGAAACAAATTCTACATGTACACACTGGGGGTTGGATATTCAAAGGTTCCTTCCAACCCAGACTATACTATGATTCTATAAACTTGCTGTCCATTTGTCCCCCTGCCTATCCCTGTGCTACCCATAACCATCTGTAGGCACTGAGGGTTGGCTTTTCACCACCACTGCTACCCTGGAATTCAAGAGAAATAAATGAAACATGAGCTCAAACACTGCATCTTTGTGGTTTCCCGACATCTACATTTTACTGCTCCTCTCACAAAGGGCATCTTGGTGTGGGAAAGGCTGATGTGCCACATCTATGGCTGGGCAACCCAAATCTGCCCCACTGCCCAGCCCCAGACAGGGGCTGCTCACTGCTGGGAACACAAGGGCTTTGCTAAACTAACACTGGGTGAGTTTTCCCCATACCACGGCTGTGCCAAGGAAGTGGAAAACAATCCTTTTCTTGAAGCCATTTTCCCTTGGAAAGGGACGGCAAAAAATCTGCTGGCACACGCTGGAGCCATCTATCATGGCTACAAATATACAAGGCAATTGCTGTAAAACTTGAGTTTGGCTCTGTAAAGCAAGAAAAAACACACCCCATGTCTGTTGCAAACAACCATAGCACCAAAAAAAGCCTTACAAGGCTGGGGCAGCCTCACAGATGGATTGCTTTTTAATCCCCAAAGCTATGGTGATAAATCTTTTCACTGGAAGCTCTGGAGATACTGTGTCGCTCAGGGGGTGCGGCAGCGCTGGGCGAAAACAATTCCGTGAGCTGCTGGGAGGGAGAGAGTCTCCTGGGGGCGGGACCAGAGGTGATGGAGGAGGGATGGGTGCTCACTGTTGGGGTGCTGAGTGGGCATGGTGGGGGCAGGAGGGTTCCCTGCAGCCCAGGCAGGTGATTAGGCAGGGGCTGACAATTGGACAGAAGCTGCTTTAAGTTTGGGAGGACAGACAGACACATTTTGGGGAACAGCTCTTTGGAAACTAAGTGTTTGGAGAGGACGTTGTGACATGGAGCCCAACTTAGTCACACGCTCCATATTGCATGGATAGAGAGATGCTTCTCCCAGCTCTGTGCAAAGAGGAGCAACAGCATCCACACACTCCCTGCAGCTCCTGGGTCCTTGATGTGCCTCTGCTCTGTGACCTCAGGGTCCTGAAATTTTTGTTCAGTTGGCTCCCAGGCAGTGTTTTGGGATGCTCCTTCCCCACAACCATCCTGAAGTGTCAGTCATTTCCTCTAGTCAGTTCACAAGTGGAGCAATGGGAACAACTTGCTCATCCCTGGCTTCTGCCTTTCCTGCTCCTGCAGGACTTTTTGCTTCTTTACCACCTCCCTGGCAGGAATAATCCCTCTAATTTATACCGGGAAGGTGGCAGGGACCAGGCTGACCCAGAGGGCCCAGGGTAGGGGAAAGCATTGTCCTTGGAGGAAACAAGCTCCATAATTCCTTTCCTGGGGTCTGCATTGAGCCCGAGGCAGGCAGGAGCCATCAACCACTGCCTTCCCGGTGACTGAGAGGTGTAAAACCATCTCCATGAAACCGTTCTCCCTGAGATCAGTTCTTTTTATTAAGTTTCATGCCCTGAATGCAGATTTTACTATTCATTATGGGATTAAAGGACTTGCCTGGGAGCCCTTGATTCCAGCATCTCTTGAGAGCCTGGCTGGCACGTGGTAACCAGGGACATCACACACTGTCACCAAACCACAGCCAGGGGAGCAGAGTTTGCCCACACATCTCCACCCAGGAGGTGCCACCAGCTGTGCTGCAGCTGCAGCTTTGCCAAGTTGTTGGGATGTTTTTCAGGGTGATTCTGGATCAGCTGTATGTGTGGGGTGGGTGGTGGGGCAGCCCCCAGCATCACTCAAGCCACAGTATGCTGGGGCTTGAGCAGAACGTTCCCCTCCTGCATCTCAAAGAGGGGAATTAGGGGTGGCCAAGGAGGATGGGGAGGTCTCTGGTTAGGGTATGGCAGGGGAGGTGGGGACACAAGGCTGAATGAAGGCAAAACCAGTGCCTCATCTTTCTGGCTGCTCTGAACTTTACTCCAGGTGTGATGAGATCCAGAACACCCTAAAAAAAAGCCCTGGGAACACACAAACTGTCCTTTGGCACTGACAAGGAGCTTGAGCTGGAGCAACCATAGCTCATGAACAGGGGAAAAATGCTCTCCCTACTTGCAGCACAAAGGACCCCAGAGCTCCACGCAGGCACCTGTCGGTTGCTGCATAATAAACCACTATTGACTGCCTATTAAAAAGCCATTCCCTGGAGATTTGTGGCTGCAGAAGCGGCTGGGTGAAGCGAGATGGGGCACTAATGGCCATCAAGGAGGCATCAGTCACATCCACCCATGTAGCAGCAACAAGAGGCCTCACTTGGCATCGAGGGTGCTGTCCCCTGCCAGGACCATCAGCGACAGGAGAGAGGGATGGCAATGCCCTTGGCCACACTGACATCCTCCAGAGAGAGGCTGCGAGCAGTTGGCAGGACTGAAGCTCACTGAAGTACAGTTACTGCAGCCTAATGCCCACCTTCATTCAACAGCATGCAACAAGGATCCCACAAAGGCTGAGGAAGGCTTTGCCCATGGCTGATCCTGCTGTGGGCATGGGAAGCAGGGGGTAGCCACTGCACTGCCCCTGAGCTAGAAACTGTGTGGATGAGGGCAGGAGAGGGTTTGCAAGCTCCAAGTCCTGTCCATTCTTAGTCACTGGCCTGGATACAGTCCCATGTGATGTGCTCAGGAGGGGCTGGAAGAGAGAAGCAGCTGCCAGTGCTCTGCCTGGGACTTGTTCCTGCAGTATTTCTGCTCAGATCCCCTCAGGGTCCAGGCTGCCCAGAGGCACGACCAAAGGATGCTGGGCCAAGGGAGCCTCTACAGCTGGCCCAGGGGAATTGGGGCTGGGGAAGTAGCGCAAAGCAAGAGCTCAAGCTGCTTGGACAGTCCCTCACCTGCTGTTTCAGATCCTCAATATTTCATCCTGTGGGAGGACCTGGCGTGCACTGGGAAGTCAGCAGCATTGATCTCATGCAGTAAATCGATGGGTCCTTCCAGCCCCGGAGAGCATGACCAGCCAGCCTGCACTCCCTGGCATTTTCATGACATTTTATGAGTTGTGTGTCTGGGGACAGACTGATGGCCACTGCTCCAGAGGCAGCTGTGCCTCCACAAAGGCCCCAGCCCCAGCTCAACCTGAGCATCCTGCAGCCCAGGAAGGGTGCCTGCATCCCTCTTATGCCCTCTCTGCCATGCCCCAAGTGTGCTCAGGGCTGCAGACCCACAGCAGCAGCAGAGCTCTCACAGGGAGATCTGGTGCCCATCACCCTGGCACATGACCCTTCCCTGGGGGACACAGCCA
Source organism: Formicarius rufipectus (assembly GCA_013399695.1). Taxonomy (NCBI): domain Eukaryota; kingdom Metazoa; phylum Chordata; class Aves; order Passeriformes; family Formicariidae; genus Formicarius; species Formicarius rufipectus. Next base: position 198,781 of record VXAU01000132.1, read on the forward strand.
GAGCACAAATCAAGACAATGACTTTTTTTAATTCTCAGTGAGGCTCAACCCATGCAGAGCAGGGATGGAGAGTGGCTCCCCACATTCCCCAGGGGTGCAGGGGGCCATGGTGGGCAGAGAAAGATGGTTATCAGAGAGGGGAGAGGGGACCATATCTGTGGGGCACAAGGACAGGCGTGGAGATGTTCCATGGCACTACAGGCAGCCTGGGGCTCCCTTTGTCCTGTATTTTCCCCTGCAGACTCCAGTTCTAGAGAGAGCAGCCATACTCCTTCCCTTGCCCTCAAAGGGCTGGGAATGCGGGGTGGGAGGAAGGAGCTGTACCATCACCCTGCAGCTGGACACCACCTAGCACCACTGAAGGGATGAGCCACAAAATCAGGGTCACATTGGTGCCAGGGAGGTCCTGAGGGAGAAGGGACCCACAGACAGTTTTTTCCTCACTTCACCCCATGCCAACCTCTCCCACCTCCATGGATCTCACACCAGGCACAAGCACCTCTCGGGGCACCCATCCAGCATGCTGTCCCAAAACAACCCGGAGTGTCTGACCCGCCTCTGACATCAGCACCTGCAGGTTCACCCCATGGGGCTGGAAGGACTGGGATGTTTTGGGGGATTGCTGGCATATCCCTGACATAGAAGTCATCTGTCCCCACACCACGAGGGATGCCCTGGCCTTGGCCAGCCCTGCTGCTGAGCCCAGGGGGTGCAATGCATCCAGGGCACAGCATGGCCACTGCCACCATGTCCCTGGAGCAGCACTGCCAATACAACCAGCCTCTGCATCCCAATGGGATGTGCACAGAGAGGCAGGGACCCCTCCATCATTCCTGCCCCACTGCCCACCAAAGGAAGCCACACACAGATGGATGCTGGTCCCAGTCCTGTGTCTTCCCACCCTTCAGCAGACAGACATTGCATGGGTGGTGTCCTGGCCCCTTTCCATCTCCTCGAGCTCGTACTCCTCAGCATCGGAGAGGGGCAGCTCGTTGGTGCCAGGCACGGGCTCACACTCAGTGCTGCGGGTGGTGGTGTGGGTGACACTGGGTGAGTATTTCCATGACCACGGCAGGCGCTGGCCAGGGCGACACATCACCTCCTTGAACATCTCCCGGAAGCGTGTGGACATCAGGTTGTAGAGGATGGGGTTGGCAGCTGAGCTCAGGTAGAAGAAGACACCTGAGATGATGTGGACGTACTGGAACATGTGGAGCATGCTGCTGGTCCAGGTGGAGACAAAACTCCAGACAAGGCGGTCAGTGTGGAAAGGAGCCCAGCAGATCCCAAACACCACCACCAGCACGACTGTGGGGGAATGACAAGCCAGTGTTACTGGGGGGGACAGTTTACCAACCCCCCAGATACCTCCAATCCATGGCCAAGCAGCTTTGCCCATAGCAAAGAACAACAAAAAACACACAAGAGAGAAGAAGATGGAGAGGGGAAGGTCATTCTAGTGCCTTTTGGACTTGTCATGGAGGGGCTGGGAGATTTGGACAGGATCTCCCTCCCTCCCTCCCTGNTCCAGGGCCTCCTGTGCCACACATCTCCACTTGTCATCTGCACGCAGCTGGCCCTGCCACAGCCCCGGAGCCATGCAGCATAGCTGGGGAACTACCCTACTGGCATCCAGCCTCTGGGAACCTGTCACCTTCACCAGCAAAGTCCAAGGAGTAAGAGCTATTTGTGGCCTTTCCTTGTTTTGGGTTTGAGGTTTTATTTTTATAACCCAGTTCTGCTGATGGAAAGGAAATGGGGTGATGTATAGGTAGTCCTGGAGCCCCCTGTTCTGCCATACCCATGCCACGATGCACCTCTGTGGCATGCAGGGGCAGATCCGCCGTTGTCCCCCTCCCAGCCCTGGTGCCAGGGAAGGAGAGTTATCACTCAACTGGAACACAACGGGGAAACAGCTCTGGCCCTGCTATTGGACTAGGCTGGACAACCTGCCATCACAGTGCCATCACAGGACTGGGAGCATGCAGAGGTCAGCATGCTGGGGAGAGACAGCGACCCATGGGCAGGCAGCTCCCACTGCTGGGAAGGGGGCCAGAGGTTCTGGGGACCTTGCTGGGGAGGGAATCAAGAGCACAGAGCAAGCGGACAGAGGATGCTCCAGTTCAGCCTTGGGTCATTGCCCTGGTACAATCACAGAGGCTGTGGGGCTGGACAGAAATGGTTCCCCCTTTGGGAAATCTCATCATCATCACCATTATCCAAGGTCTGGGCTGGGGGAAGGGGAGCAGGTTCCCCCATCCCAACCCACCTCCTTTCCCTTTCTCACCCAGAACTTTCCTTGAGGAGGGGAGGTCTCATGGCTGGGAGCTGTCACAAGCAATCCTCACTGCTGGACTGGAACCACCAGATCTGCCTTTGCCCTGACACTCCATAAGCCAGCCTTCCTCCAAGATGACCCAGCCTCAGCGGTCTGGACTGTCCATGCCTCAGTTTCCCCCCATCACCCTTGGAACACAGCCTTGGGAGATACTCCCTGGCTCTACCATCCCCAGCATCAACTCACACAGCATCTTTGTGACCTGCCTCCTCTTGACTTTCTTCTGCCCCTGGCTGTTGTGGCAGTTGCGGTTGCTGCCAGTCTTGGCTCCCAAGGCTTCCAGCATCTTTTCTCTCTTGAGCTGCAGGCCAATAAGAAGGTAAAGAACACTGATGGTCCCCATGGGCAGGAAGAAGAAGATGATGGTGGTGATCTGGATGATGAGGTTGTAGGTCAAGCGTGGCTTCACCAGGGTGCAGATCTCTGAATCAGGCACTTGTCCCCGGCCTGGCACGTAGAGAGGCTGCAGCCCATGGAGGCTGGTGTTGGGAATGGAGCAGATGACCGACAAGATCCAGATGGTGACAATGACCTTCTTGGCATGGTTTCTGGTCACCATGTACTTGGCTTTGAGTGGGTGCACTACAGCGATGTAGCGCTCCACACTCAGGGCTGTGACATTGAGGATGGAAGCGAAGCAGACAGCCTCAAAGAGCAGTGTCTTGAAATAGCAGCCACTGGCGCCCAGCAGGAAGGGGTAGTTGCTCCACATGTCATACAGCTCCAGTGGCATCCCCAGCAGCAGCACCAGCAGGTCAGACACGGCCAGGCTGAACAGGTAGTAGTTGGTGGGTGTCCTCATAAACCGGTGCCGGAGGATGACGATGCAGGTGAGTGTGTTGCCCACAGCTCCCACCAAGAAGATCAGCAGGTAGATGACACACACCGGGACAAAGAAGCTGGACCGTCGAGGTCCCAGGTATTTATCCCGCAGCTGCTCCTCTGTTAGGTTGGCATCCTTAGGGTCAAACAAGGTCTCTGGGTGAGTCCTATTGCTGAGACCAGGACTGATAGGCTCCACAGGGAAGTCTTGCTGGGACAGGGGGAACTCAGGACTGGAGCAGTTGATGTAAGGATTCATGGCTGCAGAGGGAAGGGAAGGTTTGCGGGATGCTTTCCCAATCCCTTTGCTTCCCCTACTCCCTCTGTCCCTCTCCCCTTTGGTGTCAGACTGCCAAGATGCTGCTGATCACTATGGCTCTATACCCTTGTGCCCATCCTGCCCCAGCCATAGCCTTTCCACTGGGAAAACACACAGAAACTCCACCTAACTTCCCTCCAGGGTTCTCAAGTGCCTCTTGCCCCATTTCCCATCCACAAACAACTCTGACAGCTCACCAGCCCACCTTAGCCCCTTCACTCCATCATCCAGGAAATGTCTGCAGGGTTGTCCCCTTTCGCTGCTCCAGAAGAAGAGCAGGGCACAGCTAGGAAAGCAAACCCCAAAAATCACTCCTGGCTCAAATTCTACCAGCTGTGTAGAGGGGCTGGCAGGGCAACCATAAAGCAGCTGAGGCACTGATTTTCCAATATGAGAAGGACTTACATCTTGTTGGGAAGCTCCAGTTGAAGGCTGAGGTCCCACCACCCCTGCACCAGACAGGGTCAGGCTAGGGAGGGAGTGTGGGAGGGGATGGAGACTTCACTGCCTTAAGAGGCAGGCTAATGAAATCCTGCGGCTGCTCTCCCCTCGGAGCTCAGCTCGGAGAAGCCGCCTGCCCGCTGTGAGCTGAAGCTGGTGGGTGAGCCACGAGTGTGCTGGGGGCTTCCTGTCCCCTGCTGGCCAAGCAAATCCCCCTGACAGGGGTTGGCTCCTCATCTGCAAAGCGGCATTGCCGTGAAGATGCTCCTCAGAAAGAGAGGAAATAACGTTAAAGTAATAAACTCCATTGACTCCGAGAGTCCCAGGGGACGGCAGCGCAGGCGTCTCCAGCCCGGCCAGCAGCCTTCTCAACGCCGGCACTTGTCATTTGCTTGGCCTCGGTGGTGAGTAAAGCATCGATCAGCCACATTGCCGCCCTGGCACTGCCGGGCACGGGGGCCTGTGCAGCACCCAGTTGTCCGAGCTCATCGCGGGGACATGCAGATGGACCCAGCGGCTTCCTGGGGTGTCCCCACTTCCAGACGTGCAACCCCTGGGTCACCCGAATCACTCCCCCGTGGAGCAAGTGGCTCCAGCCGGCTCCTGCCACACTTCTGTGCTGGGAAGTTGCTACGCTCGCAGCATCGCCCCTCGCTCCGCGCCCGGCTCCGCTCCCTCCCCGTGCCCAGTGCCGGCGCTCCAGCCTGTGCTCCGGGCGGTCACCCCGTCCTGCCGGCAGCCCCCCGCACACACACAGAGGTACTCACGCGTTCCTGAGCCCCACGGGCGCCTATCGAGGCTCCGTGTCCCCGCTCCTCCCGCGGCTCCTCTTTCCTCCACGTGCTGCACCTGTCCGAGATGCGCCTGGACCCGAGGGAGCCCACGGGCTGCCGCTCCGCCCGTGGCGGCGAAGGGCTGGCGGCTACGGGGCGGGGGCTCCCCCGCTCCGGGCTCTCCAGCCCGCCCCGGCCCCCCAGAGGTGGGGAGGAGGCAGCGGGGGGAGCGGGGGTGGGTAATGGGGGAGGCGGCTGCGAATCGCTGCGCTGCGGGCGCTGCCACCCCGCGGGACGGGACGGGCAGGGCACAGGGACGCGCATCGGTCCCTTCATCCTCTCCGAGGGTGGCAAAACGCAGGTTTCCCCCGGGGATGACACCTTGAAGGGCTTTGGCATCCCGGGACCCTCCTCACCCAGCGTGTCCCTGCACCATCCCGTTCTGCACAGGTGCTGAACTGGGAAGGATGGAGCTGAAAGAGCCTGCGGTGGGGCTGGATTCGAGCAGGTGGTATAGGGATCTTGGGGAGGGAGCGTGGAGAGACCCATCAGGAGAGACCTTCGTTCCCCGCTCCCACGCGGGCTGAGCCCCAGCACAGCTCACTGCACTGCCGAGCCTGGTGCCTGTGGCCAGGATGTGAGGACCTGCCTGGATCCTGTGGCCTCCAGCACCAGGACACTACCCCTCGGGTTCTGCACCCCCAAATGTTCCTCCCGATGTCAGAGCACATAGCAAATGGGACCACTTACCCCTCAGTGCTTTCACTCGAGGGAATTTCAAACCAGGCGAGGGATGACAGGGCAAGACCATCAAAGCCCTGGGCTGGCTTGGTACCCTTAAGCTGGCCCTACCTCTGCTCACAGCAGCAAACAAGCATCAAGCAGAGAGAAGCTGGCAGAGCAAACACATCGAGGGCTGGAAGAGTCCAGGGCTGCCCTGAGACATGACTTTCCTCAGGAAATCATCTTTTTCCCCAGAGGAGAGGAACAGTTGAAGCCAAAGGGCTGGAGAGTAAACGAGTGTAAACAAGACATTGCTCAAGGGAAGAAATCAACAAGCTGGAAATAGTGTCTGAAACGGCCAGTGAGAGGGAGAAGAGTTGCTGCCTGCTCCTAAGAAGTGAGGAAGAAAAGGAAACTTTATCCCCTGTGGGGATGGAGACACAGTAAAACAGGGGTTTGTGGCACACTGCTGGTGACAGCTGGGACAGGACACAGAGAGAGCAGCTAGATGATACTGGCAGGGGCTCGGCAGGGCTGGCTTGGCAGATGCCAGGATGGGTGACAGTGCCAGGGAACTGGCACATTGCAGGTCGTAGTCCCTGGGTGGCAGAGCCAGAAGCAGTAGCTGATAAGGCACAGATTTCTGTCCCTGCTTCCAGATTGTGCACAGGTTGTTTTCCCTGGGGGATGCCTGAGGCAGGGGACGGATCCATGCCAGTGCAGACACAGGTTGTGCTGTACTGCTGAGGCACACGGAGCCTGAGCATAAGCCCACTTCAGAGATTGTAACAGGGAAAGAAGCATTCCTGGAAATCTCTCTCTCTGCCATCCCTCATCTGTCCCCTCTGTTTCCTGGCTGCCCCGATGAGCACGGTAACACTCACCCTGATGAGCCAGCTCCCAGCATGTTCCCAGCACACTCCCAGCTGCTCCCCAACCCCTGTGCAGTTACACAGTCATCTCCCCATCCTTGGGGCCGTTCCCTGCATGTAGCCACAAAGCCTCCCACCACTGTCTCATTCCTTATCCCCACCCAGACTTTGGTGCAGGGCAGCCCCTGGGGAGCTCCCTGAGCTCTGCACCTTTGTCATTGTCCCTGCCATGACCCCCATGGCTCGTTTGTCCTGCACTCTCAGGAGGATGAGGGAATATCTCTTGGGACTGAGGTGTTTGAAGGTCGCCTGGTTGGGCAAAGCAATGGAGATGCTGCTGAGCTCTTGACAAGCTTCAGTGTCTGTTTCCCTAAAGTCTCTTTTCCTAGCTGAAGTCAACACACACGTAGTAAGAATGGTGAGCAAGGAACAGACAGAGCTTGGTTCACCCAGAGCTGAGCCATGAGTCTATTCATCCCCCCCTAGGTTGTCAGATCCTGGCTTCCAGGTGGTGACAGACTTCTCTGTCCCACTCACCCACAGTCCAACTCTCCCAGTTTTCCTTGGACACCAGAACCACCAGACATGGGGTCCTTCTACCTTTGCCTCCTCTTTTCCTCCATCATTCACATTAGCATGCAGGAAGCATCCCACATAAGTGGGGCCTCAACTGCTGCTCCTACCTTCTGTCATATCTATTTGAGAAGAGTTGGTAGCTCTCAGGGATTGACTGCACATCACTTCTTTCCCTTGGATCTGTGTTTCTTGCTACACCCCACCTGAGTCCCCACAGGTCTAACAGTCTTTCAGAATGATCCATTCTCCTTTTCAATTTTCTGATAAACCAAATGACCAGGAGGTGACCACCCCTCTTCCACTTCTGCTCCCCCACTGCTTAAAAGAAGGTGAACTGCACATGGGAGTACAGTTCTTCTACCTAATCTTCCTCCCTGCATCTTATTCCTGCTCCCTGCTGCACACCCATCCCTCCCAGTGAGCCAGCCAGTGTGGAGGTTGTCCCTCCTGGTAGGTGGGTCCCTCTATGAGTGGGTTAAGGCTGGCACATAGAAGTCGAGCAAGCTCAGCTCCGCAGCATTGCCAGTTAAGAGGCCAAAAGAGAAGACAAACAGCAGTTTTGAAGCTCAAGAGGCACAGCCTTAATAACCAACTGCATCCACTCCTGGCTCTCTTCAAGAGTGCATTACAGTAATTGCAGGGCAGTCCAGCACCACCTTTTAGAGTTGTCCCTGCTCTGTCCCCACTTCTCCCATTCTGCAGTTTTAATTAACACTCTCTGGTCCTGAACACAAAAAGCCACCAAGTCACAGAGTGACACTATAAACAAGAGGGAAACTGAGGCACGAACAGTTGCCTGTCCCCTCCATGCCATCCTGCAGCAGGCAAGAGGCCCTGGGGTGCATCCTTCTGCCACAGAAGCAAGTAGATGAGCAGTCCCTTCTCAGGGTATTGCTGCAGCAAATTTTGTAGGACAGGGATAGCCAGCACAGCCAGGACAGAGTCATGAAGCTTTTGGACAAGAATGAACCCTCTCCCCTTGGAGAGCTGGCAAATCTCTTGGCCATGGGGATGTACAAGGGGCTTCTCTCCCTGCTGAGAACTGCCTACTCAAAGTTGCCCCTCTTGGTCTCCTAGAGATGCATTTCACAGAGCAGGAGGATGCTTATTTCAGTCCTCAAGGACAGGAAGGGGCCCTCAGACCCACAGGGCACTGAATAGAGATGTATAAGGTTAATTTTGCCCAAACACAGCCAGCGGTGAAGGTAAGACAGTGGGATGGCCTTTTCAAAGCCACCCAGCTGTCATTTACCCAGCAGAGCTCACCCACCCATCCCTGTCTGTGTGAGACACCCTCCTCTAGTAATCTTTTGGCCATCACTATCCTGTGCATTTCAAGTCACTAACTCTCCAGAGGCCTTTTTCCACTGTACAAAAGCTTTATCCACTTCCAAAATCTCATCTCAGTACTTTTAGCTCCTCATCACCTTGCACACAGCCTAAGCGGGTGATATCTTAATCTCTCCCAGTAGTGGCAGCTGTTTCTAGATCTCCAAATCTCCTTTTGTGAGCTGGTCATAAATTTGCCAGCACCTTTTCCAGGGTACAGGTATCCAGAAAGGGAAGCAGAAAGGAGCCTCACTTCCCTGGGGTGGTTAAACACATCTCTATGGGATGCAGGGCTGGTACTCTGCTCACATCATGCAACCTCTGCACCTAAAGCCCCACAGCTCATCTGAGAAAGAGCTGGGGAGGCGCATTCCTCCTCCGCTCCAAACTAAGCTGAAAGGAGAAGGAATGAGGGGGGAAAAAAACAAAACAAAAACCACCAAAACAAAAAACAATAACAAACAAACAAACAAACAAACAAACAAACAAAAGGACCATTTCAACATCCACTGGGATAAAAGCAATCAGTGCTCTAAAGAACAGCAAAATTGGCCTCTGCTCCATGGCAGGTGTCCCCCAGGTCTGCTGGGGAGACAGGGAAGTCAGGCACTCTATGAGCAGGTATTCAGGCGTCATGGCAAGCATAATTTTGCTAATCAGGGCCAGCACAGACTTGAAGTGCTTTTTTTCCTGGCAGGAGCACTGGGCTCTTGCAGGTCCCCATCAGGCCAAGTTGCCCAGGGTTGTTGCCCTGGCTGTGCTCCCTGCGCACCAATGGAGTGGGGTGAGGGCTGGCTGCAGCCAGGGCATCCTGACAAGAAGCTGCACTGTCCCAACACTTTGTCCTCCAACCAGCACAAGGTTGGGGACCATGTTTTTTTATCGAGGCCAGGATGAATCACCCATGATCAAAGAAGGATCAGATTGTTTCACCCCAAGCTGTGGACGTGTCTGTCAGCCAGGGCTTAGCTAACAACACAGTTTTCCTGCCTCCCCCTTGCCACCTCTTTTGCCTCCTGTCTGACAGTGCTCCATGGCACCATGCAGGGTCAAAAGAGGTGGCAGAGCCAACACTGGCATTGCAACCAGCAACGGACATGGCATTTTGTACCTGGAGAGGAGAGATGCAGCTGCAAGAAGAGAGGTCCTGTAGCCCTCAACCCCACACTCAGGGCAGAGCTACCACCATGTTTTCCTTAGCCTGGAAAATCCCAGTTTAGGGAGGATGAGAGGCAGCTCACAGCAGATCCCAGGGCCGAGGCAGAGTACTCTGCCAGCCCCAGAAGCAGCAAACAGGCTGAGATGGAAATCCCTTGTTCTGACTGAAATCTGCTCTGTGACAAAGGCTATGGCACACTTGGTGGGGAGGAGGGACTTGGCACATAGTCAAACCAGCTCTTCTCTTGCTCAGTAGAACAGCCAAGCCAGGGAAAACCCAAAGGAGCATTTTGCCAGCTGGAAACATCCTGGCCAACATATAATGAGGGACCATCCCACCTACAGCCAGACCATCTCTGAAACATATTTAAATGGAACATGGGTCCAGGGCATTTTCCCAAACATCAAGAAGTCACTTTTTTTGCTTTATTACTTACCAAGTCTTCTCTTTTTTGAGTTATCTAAGATATGTAAATACATGGTATAGCACAGGGATGGCCTCTCTCCCTTCCCCTAGGTTCAGAGCCACTTTGCACTTGCAAGTTGATTTAAGGTGCCCCCCAGGTCTCCCAGGATTGATTACCAGGACTTTTGTTACCTCTCCCACTGAGCTATGGTAGATATTAATTCCCTGCCTATACACAGCTCTCAGCACCCAATTCGTAAGTCTTTAAGTGTGCCTGGGAAGAGGCTTTCAGCTGGAGGGAAAAGCAGCTGCTCAAGCTCTGCAAAACCTCGTTTGCAGAGAACACCGGGTGAGGAAATGACATCTCTGTGATGGGATTCATTTGCCATGTAGTGACTCACTCTCCGAGTCAAGATCAAAACCTACAGTCATAAAAAAACCCCAATCAGTTACAACAACATACCAATGAAACATAGGCATGGCAGCAAATAGACACACAGCACAGATAAAGGGAAACTCATCACTTGCCCTTGAAGTCATTTCCAGGCGAGCATCGCCCAGGTCTGGCATGGGACAGGGCTGAGGGACAGGACCATGGCAATGGCAGGGCTGAGGTCTGCTGTGAGTGTCTTGTTCTTCATGCTGACACCTCCAGACACCAATTTAATGATCACAATAATGACACCACAATTTTCTTTATTGCTTTGCTCCTTTGGAGTGTGACAGCTGGCAACAGGGAAGGGTGGGAGTATCTTGCCATGGTTGCTGACACCTTTACTGGTTTACTGGGAGAAAAAAGGGCTGGGGGTAAGAGGGTGGCTGCTTTGAGAAGAAGGGCAGGGAGCCCTCCCCACAGCTGCAGCAACCTCCCTTGGGGCAGAGGAAAAGTTACATGGGGCAGGTGGGAGAGGTGAGAAAACTTTAGAGAGGGTCACACTAACCTGATGGCCATTCCGTCACCTGAAATGTCACACCCACAGCATTTCAACCAAGCATGCACCTACAGTGGTAAAGTGGGGTGATCTCCTGGAAGAGCTGGGCTCAGGGCTCCCAGTGAGGCCTTGGCATCTCCCTATCCAGCTGGCAGCCAAGGGTGCTGCCAGTCCTCCATACAGACCATCCCACATGCCACATTCAAAGCGCTTTCCGCAGAGCAGCAGAGTCCAACTGCCAGGCATGGGATAAGATGCTCTCTCTGCACCTTCCCTATGCAAGAAGTACCACACTCTGCTTCATGTCATGAGACAGAACTTTACACCTCACTTTCCAGGTACTGATAAACTTCAGGGCTGGACTTTTCCAGTCTTGTTCTGCATTCAATTCAAGTACAAAAAAAAAAAAAAAAAAAGAGAAAAGAA
>VXAU01000132.1:216588-264934 GCA_013399695.1 Formicarius rufipectus
GGGGTAAAAAAGAGGCAACGTACCACCCCCCTCCAAAACCCTCATCATGGCTCAGCCGCACCCCACCCCTGCCCCGGGGCACCAACCCCGCCCCGGCTCCCCCACGCGCTGGACAGGGCTCGGAGCTGATGTACTGTGGGGAACACGGCAGCAGCAGCGGCTCTTCATGAAGAAGCACGGAAAGGCTTAGGCTGGGTGCTCCTGGGGTGCAGCCAGGTGAGTGCGTGTCCTGGGCGAAGCATCAGGAGCGAGATGCTTCCTGCCCCCCAGGCAAACCCTTGTGCACCCTTCATCCCTGGGAGATGCATCCTTCCCCCCACCCACTGCGAGCACCCCTCAAATCTGCTCCCAGGCCCTGCATACCCTCTCCTGTGGCTCCGAGCCCTGGATGTCCCTGCAGCCTCACATGAGGCCAGGGAAAAGGACACCTTTTTTGGACCCTGGATAAACCTCTCACCACCCTGTGCTACTAGTCCCCGAGCTAGGATGGTAAAGCGATGCTCTGAGAGGTGTCCGACACCGGAGGCCTTTACAGAAGTTAATCCCCAGCATTGCCGGTGTCCCCAGTGGGGTTAGCCACTAGATCGCACTCTTGCTTTACGCACGGGTGAGGGAGCTGGCAGGTACTTGGCAGCAGGGAGCGAGATGCTGGAGCCAGCCTGTTCACCTAAGCGCTACCCACCACGCAAGACGTAATTCCAAACGGGGTGCGCTGCAGCGGCTGGGAGAGAGCCAGCTCCTCCAGCCCCAGCGCCAGCCAAAAATAACCACGGCAGGGTGACTTTCGGCAGGGAAGTGATCTGCATGGCTCTGCGGTAGGGTGCCGCGTGCTGAAATGCAGCTGCCTTCAGGGCAGCGACTTCTTATCCTCTGGGATGAAAGTGGCAACGATTAGGGGGTGATTTAGGTGGGGAAAGAGGGCTAGATGTTTTGCAGCTTGTCTGGATGCAGTCCCGTCAGTGGGATAACCACCCCTTCCTGGGACAGCTGGCTCCACCAGAGAGCACCTACGTGCCAGCCACTCATCATCACTGGGAGAGGCTGGATTCATCCCCATGACCCAATGCACGCTGCAAATTCCCCTCGTGCATTTATTTCCCTCTCGGTCACTGTGACTCATGCTCTCCATCTGCCTGTTTACAGGCTGTTTTCCCAAGGTCCCTGCGGAGGCAGTGACTGGTTGGGAAGAACTGGGCTATTTGCCCAGATACTTGAGGGAAAGCCCCTAGAAGTCTGGGAGCAGGAGGGAAGGGGCAGGAGCTGGTCCCTCTGAAGGGACAGAGGCCACTGTGTATCCCGCAGTGCAGCTACACCCACAGACTGACGACACCCACAGACTGGTTACATCCAGGAACCCACAGCAGTGCTGGGTCTGGCACCACCAGCCTGCCTGGCATTGCTCTGGCAGCCGAGTGCCCGCAGGGCAGAGGTGGGTACCACCCACACCACTTCAGCTCCAAAAGGTCAAGTGTCACCAGCCTGGAAATGGCACCCACACTGCTTCCCTTCATCTCCCATCAGTGGGTGTCCAGCATGCCAAGCTCTCTTGGAGCAGGGACAGGGGGAAGGCTCTCAACAGGGTCAACCAAGGGACGGAGGGCTGATGGCAAGGGAAGGGCAGGAGGATGAAGGGAGCCCCGAGGGCTGGCAGGCCACCCTTGAAATAGCCCCAGAGGGATGTTCCCAGCATGAGCATCCCCTCCCTACATCCCAGTCCTGCCTCCCTTGGGATGCTGAGGCACAGGGGAGGGGGAGCAGTGAGGGGAGGAGGCTTGCTTTGTGGTTTCTCGGTGCATCTGTGCCCTTTGAATTCCCATGTGAATGTGGAGGTGGTAAAATGTCACCAGCTGGGCCGTGGGGAAGGGGGCCAGCACGTAAAACCCCAACAAAAGGCGGGCATTGTCTGGGGAGAGGCAGCAGGGGACCAGCAGGGGAGCCCCCAAGCGCCCGCCACCCCCCAGCTCAGGTGCTGATGAAAAGGCAGTTTTATCCTCCCCAAGCCCCTTGTAGGAGGCAATGCAAATCCCTGGTGTCTTGGGGCATGGTCCAAGTGTGTGCCCCTAGGGAAGCAGGGGAAGCTGGAGGGAGGCACAGTGTGCCCCAGCACACTGACCCTGCTCTGGGCTGCTGGGGCTGCTCTCTCCTATCCGGCCTCCCATTCCCACATCCTGGCAAGCCTGACCTGCGTGGGCAGATGGGATGATCCCTTTCAGGCTTGAGGAACCGCCCGGCCCCCCGCCCAGCAACTCCATTTCAGGGCCTTTTATGGCCATTGGCTCCGGCAGGGAGGCAGACAGGGTGACTTCCTAGCTGGCCAGATTCCTGCCAGGCAGGGAAAAGGGACAGTGGTGGAGTCACCCGGGCATGCCCTGAAGGCAGTTCACCCTTTGCAATCCCAGGCACCAGGTCCTGCTGTGGAACAGCTGTATTGTGGAGGCCCTGCATCCTATACACTGCCAAGTTTACTTTGTGCCTTCTGCCATGCATGGAGGTCAGTGGATCAAGGGACACTCCCACATACTTGGCAAGGGTTTTGTGAACTCCACAGGGTCCTGACTAAGGGTCCTAGCACAAAAAGCCCCTCTCCCCCTATGGAGCAGGGCTGAATGCTCCAGCTCAGCTTTGGGGTGACATGTTGGAGAGCTGGTGGGCACAGCATGAGTGGAGGAAGGTGAGCTCGCACCTCCATCCCTGAGCTGTTGAGCTCCTGTGCTCCACCCTGGAGCTGGCTGCACACAGGCAGAGGTGAAGCAGTCCCCCAGCCCGGGAATGAAAAGCGTTGCTGCAAACATCACCCGTCATTTCCTCCTCTGTGGCGGGAGCTATGGAACAGGTTCTTCAGCAACCCCCTGGCACGGAGACAGGACAGGGAGAGGCCAGGAAAGGTGCCAGCTAAGACTTGGCACTGCCATCCAGAACAGCCCTGCATGCTGTAGGCACCCCAAGCCCTGGCTGTGCCAGTGGAAAGCCAAACTGGATGGGTGCTGGAGGGTGCTGTATGAGCCACTAATCTTGGCCAAAAAGCCCTGGGAGTCAGCTGTAGGGGAAAACATGGATTTAGTGTGTTCATATGTTGGGACCCAGCAGCTGAGAAAGGTGGCCAAGGCTGCATCCTGTCCTGCTTGGTCAGTAGCGAGATCCCCCCTTCCCAACTGTAAACCAGGGTCTCACTCAGGTTCCCCATCCCTGATCCCAGGCCAGAAGCTGCTGGAGGTGGGGGGCAGATGTGTCAGCAGCTCCACAGCATCCCAGTGTGAGTCCACGTGGGAGTTTATGGGGCCTTGACGTAGGAGATGTGTGATGGGAGAATTGTTGCCAGGCTCAGGGAAGGATCCAATCGCACCAGGGTGCTCTCAGCAGATTAAGGATTGGGAAGCTCTGGTAATTACTCTGCCATATAAAAATAGGCCTGGCTTTATCCCTCGCCCTGATCTCCCACTCTTGCCTCTGCATGCCCCACTCCTCCCACCCACCCCACCCAAGGGCGAGCAGATGTCACCCACCCAGCAAGCACGGCAGGAGGGCATAACATAGCTGCTGGCCACATTCTAGCATTTCTGGGTGGAAGGGGTAAAAAGGAGAGAGAGGAGGTCCAGGATGGGGTGGTGACAGCAGCACAGCAATGGCATCTGGTTGGCATGTGCAAACCGTGCAGATCAGGAGGCTGGGAGAGAAGCCGGGGCACGCACAGAGACATCCCTGCATACTGTGAGGCATTGTGCCAGGGAGGGAAGGGCCCAGAGACATCAGCAGAGCAGATGTCTGGTCAGGAGAGGACCATGTCTGTAGGACCATCTGACACAAAGAGAGAACATGGATCCGGTTCTGGTTGTCACCACATGCTGGTGGCTCTGGGAGGACCCAAGAGAAGGCTGCTCTGCACACAGAGAGCATCATGGATTGACTTGAGGCAGTTCCCAGACCTCCTGTTTCCCTTTACTAGGGTCTGGGAATACATGGTGATTGGAACCACAGGGACAAAGCATGTGGAAAACTCCTGGACATGTAGTCCAGCCTGTCTTCTAACCTTCTCTGGCAATAGAAAAGACTGCAATAGCTCCGGTCAATCTGTGTCTCTCAGCAAAGTGAAAACACAGCCTCTTCCTCGCCTCCATCCTTGCACAGTACCATGCTCCTTTGCCAGAGCTTACCTGGCCCAGGCCAAAAGAAAAGCTGCTCCTTGCCACCTCCCTGCGAGGAATACAGCATGCAGTGTTGCAGGCAGCATTGCAGGCAGCGCTGCAGGTAGTGTAACATGTGGGAACCTGTAGTCTGGCAGTGAGCCCCAGCATGTTCCATGCAGCCCTGAGGGCTCCCACCCACCCCAGCCCCGCCAGGGAAACGGCTCAGCTGCATCCAGAGGTTTCTGGATGGGGGAGTGGCAGCTGCCAGCCCCATTCCAGGCCATGCAAACCTCAGGCTAGTGGAGCAGCGCTATAAATATCTCCTTTTGCGAGACCCGGTCATGCAGCAAGAGATCATGTAAGGAGAAGTGCTGCCCTCCTTCAGGTCTGTGAGCCTCGGTGCCTGCGCAGCACAGCCCGGTCACCCGGAATCCCCCCATCTCCAGGTTCACGGCAAGGGCACCGGAGTGCAGAGCCCAGAGGTGGCTGGTGGAGCACTGGGCGGATCGTGTGGGCAAGCACAGCTGGCATTTCTGTTACCAGCCCAGAGAACGGGCAATACTAGCCCCATGTATCCCCCATCTGTGCCCCAGCCACCCTCATCTTCTTTTACAAGTGCAGCATCCCTAAACCCATCTCATACAGTACCACAACCCCCCTGCATGGCACTCCCATGCACACGTACATATCCACCCCTCTCCCTGCTGCACTCTGGGCACTCTGCACCTCCTGACCCCTGTGCAAATCTTGCAGCCCTTCTGTACCTTGAAACCCGTGGTATGATGGCTGGGGAGGCAAAATCTGCTCACCCGTCGGGATGACTGCGATCCCTGCTCCCTGCAGAGCCCCCGGCTCCGAGCAGCCCCTAGCCCGGGGAGAGGTTGGAAGGCAAAGCTGCCCTGGCACTCTCAGACCTCGCACCCCACACTGTCGCCCCCAGCCCCGTTTGCAGACGAACAACCCTCTCCTCCCGCCCGTACTTTTCCATACACACCCCCCTTGGTCCTTTGTTCTCTTGAAATCCCGGATCTGGCCCGTTACCCTCACGGAGGTTGCATATACCCCCGGTCCAGCCCAGATTTACCCTCCAGCACCCCCGGGGTGCCCCGTTGCCCTCGGACGGGGTGCGGGCGAGGGTACCGGGGTTGGGGGGGGCTGAGCTCCGGCCCGGCCGCCCCCGCCCTCTTGCCTGGCTGCGGCCGCTGCCTCCTTCCTCTCTGCCCGGAGCCGGGACGCCGGAGCCGCCGGGGTGCGGAGCCGCCGTGGGGCACCGGAGCCTCCCAGGTTTACCTGACCCTTCCAGGGGTACCGGAGCCGCCCAGAGGTACCGAAACCTCCCAGGGGTACCGGAGCCGCCCAGGGGTACGGGCGGTGCTGAGCTGCCCGAGTGCTGAGCCGCCCGAAGGTACCGGAGCCTCCGGGCACCGACCCACCGTGGTGCCTGGGCTGCCGAGCCGGTCTCGGTGCCGTCGCTCTCCTCCGCTCCTCCCCGCCCGGCGCCGCTGCCTCCCGCTCCTCCGGTCCGCCACCGCGGGGCCCGGCCGGGGGGAATGTGCGCTCTCCGCCCCGCTGCCGGGGAACGGGGAACGGGGACCGGGACTACGGCTGAGGAAGAACCCCGATTCCCACCCNCCGCCGCTCCGTCCCAAAAATCCTGCAAAGTCTGTCTCCCCCTCCCTCCCCCCGAATACTGCTGTCTCCCGTATTCCCATTCTCCGCTCCCCAGCATACCACTGCGTGCACAGCTCTGCTCTTAACAGACCCCTTTCTTCCACCCTCCTTTCACTTTCTGCTTCCAGGGGTGCTGCTGGCAGGGTGCCCCCCCCCAGCTCTTCCCTTTACGGGCTGCAGATGACACACAGCCACAGATGCCCCAGCAGCAGCATTCAGTCCCACAGCAGAAACACAGCCTCATCCATTTGTCTTCCTCCAGGGAAATGGGGCTCTCTGCCCCTCCCGAAGCCCGTCTCACCTCCCTTTCCCCTTGCAGTAGGGAACCCCACAACCATCTGTGCTGGGGGGAGAGGTTGGTCTGCCCTGGACTCTGCAGGTGGATCAAGCAGGACCCCGAGGTGAGAGTGGGGTAGGATGCCAAAGTGGGCATGGGGCAGGGGATGGGGGTGCAGAGCCACCCCCTGTGCAAACAAAAAGGGTCTCCCAGTGTGCAGTGAGGGGTATGCTGAGGCGGTTCCAAGGACAGGGGGGAGCAGCAGGTACTTGAGGAGCAGAGCAGAGAGAAGGGGTGACCAGTCCCTCCTGCTTGGCCTTGAGGGGGCTGTTAATGGCTGGGTGAGGTTGGGAAAGCAGCCTCCTGGTCCTGACCTTCTCATACGAAGAGGGGCACAGCCGACTGACTGGGGAGGGATCCCAGTGGGGCTGCAGCAGTCCCAGATTAAGGCTGTGCTGTGAAATCCAAGCGCCACCAGACAGGCTCATTGCTTGCCTTGGCTGTGCACTCTACCTGGCAAAGCACCCGTGGACAGCCATGGCCCACCCACAGATCCAACCTGTCTCCAGCCACCTAGCTCCCAAGCCCAGTTCTGGGTCACTGCTGCCACCCCATCCCTGCCCTAAGCTGCTGTGGACGAGCCATTCTGATCTGCTCTCCATGGTGAAGAAGGAAGAACTTGCCGGAAGGACGGAAACCTGAGCTGCTCTGGCAGAGAAAAGGCAAGTCAAACCCCCCTCCCTTCCTGCTTTAGTGGGGAAATCTGCACAAATCCAGTGTTATCCTGTGCTTTGGGGCTGGGGCAGTGCCCAGCTTCTGGCAGTGCCTGCACAGCCTGGCACAGCCCTCCCTGGCCACCCAGTTGCTGTGCTGAGACCATGCCAGCTTGTTTCACCCAGGGCAAGAAATTACATCTCCCTGCTGAACACGGCTGGACCGGGCAGCTTAGCAGCCTTGTTGGCTTTGCCTGCTGGAATGAGCCACAGAGGAGGGCTGGTGCCCCAGCAGGGAGGAGGGACTGTCACCAGTCTCCTGGTGACCCTTGACCAACTCATTGCATCCAGTCTCTGCCTTCCCCTTCCAGCTCCCCGGGCTGGAGCTGCCTGGATGGAGCAGCCTGCCCTGCAAGCCGTGTGTCCCCCAGCACTCGTTAGGAGCAGGGGATGCTGGTGATGTGCAGGGATGAGTGTAGCAGCTCTGGGCTGCTTGTGGGGTGAAGGAAGTTGGATGACAGCAGTGGGATGGGAGGTGGCACCATAGCCCTGTGCACAGGAGGGAAACTGAGGCACAGCAGCTGTGCCCAGGGGCAGGTGGGAGGCCCTGTCCTGCTCTCCAGAGGGCAGTGCCTGGGTGGAGTGGGCACAGCACTTCCCGGGCGGGCAGCAGAGCCGATGGAGACTAAGATAATGCTAAAAATAAGGCAGCGTCTTTGTTGCCGGCGACAATAGCCCACAGTATTTTTAGCTGTTGTGGCGTTAGCAACAGAGCAGCTTCTCTGGTCCCACTGCTGCCCCATCCCACCCTCCTTGTCGCCGGGCCCCCCAAGGCCACCCAGG
The DNA here is from genome assembly GCA_013399695.1 of Formicarius rufipectus. Taxonomy (NCBI): domain Eukaryota; kingdom Metazoa; phylum Chordata; class Aves; order Passeriformes; family Formicariidae; genus Formicarius; species Formicarius rufipectus. The sequence goes on from VXAU01000132.1 coordinate 224,217, forward strand.
GCTGCTTCCCGGTGCTGTGGAAACCGTAACGTTAGAAACTAAACACAAACACCTCACCCGCCACCCCCGGCTGAGTCACGGCACTGCCTGCTCCCCTCGCCCCTGCCTTCTCCTCCCTCCTGCCCACCCCCTGCCCCAAAAGTGGTACCTCATGCCCCCCAGCCAGCCCTGCTCTTGCTTATGGGATATTGATTGTTCCAGGGCCAGGCTTGGAGCTGGCTTCACTTTCCCCATCCCAGGACTTCAACAGCTGGGAATTTATGGAGAAAACGGTCAAGCGACATCACTGTTCCCAATTCCATGACTTTGGGATGACCCCACTGCAGACAGTCAGACTCTGAGTGGTGTCCAGCTTGCCAGTATGGCCCCAGCCCTCACTCCCAGACCCTAGGGATAAAAACAGCCAGACAGGAGCAGAGGGAGAAAGAGAACCCCATGGCAAGGGCCAGTCTGGGGTGCTGTGCCTGGCCCACTCATCCCATTGAAGAAGAACAGTGTTGTAAGACCAGGGAAAGGGGTTTTTGGAGTAACAGTGGTGGTGGGACATGGAGAAATGAGGCAGCTCTGCTTGGCGCTCAACATACTGCCAGACCCAGTCTGCTGATGCCCTCATGTCACCATGTGGGAGGAAAAAGAATGAGTGGGACCCTCTCCCACCTCCCAAAGGTGGTGTCCCTCCACTGTGCTGTCCCAGCCCCCATGGGGTTTTGGGGGTGGTTTTTGGGGAGCTGGAAGGCTGCCATAGAGCAAGTGGGGCTGCAGCCCCATAAACAGGGCTGTAGCCCCATAGTCAAGGTGGCTGTGCACACTGGCACGGCTGCTCTCTCTCCACCCCTCACATCTGAAAGCTCCTGGCACCCACAGGTGTTCAAGGACTGGGAGAGCAGCTGCACCACCTCTTCCCTAAAATAAGGCCGTGGACAGCAGGCAGGCTGGGGTGGGCGGTCACAGGCCATGACTATGTTGGGATGTTCTGGGGTCGAGAGCAGATCACGTCCTGGGTATGAATTAATTAACGCTAAGCATTTTTGGATGGTGTCCCAGGGTTTTTTTCTATTTTCATTTATAGCAAACTTCAAGCCTGCTTGGCGTCTGCCGGGTCCTGGGTCTGGTGGGGAAGTGGGGGTGGGAGCACCCATGTAGTTGTCCCAGTGCCTGCAGGTGCTGGTGTGGCATCAGGGGCACCCCACTGGCTCAGTGCCTTGCTGCTCCCCAAAATGTGGGTGCTCCTGCTGCCCCTGGGGCTTCCTGGCTTTGGAGGCCAGTGCAGCTGTAGGTGGTTTTCAGGGCCCAATGTAGCCTCCGCTTTCTGCTGTGGGTTTTTTTCACTCCCCACCCTGCCTGCAAGAGTGCACACATGCTTCGTGCCTGGCTCACAGCCCTGAAAATTATCTTGGAAAGGGATTTTTAAATAAAAGTTGTAAACACCCTCAAATTGTACTTTTATTACCCAAAAATGGTGTGGAGATGAAGGACCACGGCTGCAGGGTGTGTACCCAGTGCCTGGGATGTGAGAGGGGCTGGCCCCATATGAGGGTGTTTAGAGAGCATGTGTCCAGCTGTGTGTGTGTGTGCCCAGCTGTGCATGCACACAAGTCTGGCTGGGTGTCAGCATGCTGGGTGTGAGCAGCACAGCTGCTACACAGTCCAGGAGTCTAAGGGTGCTTGCTTTGAACAGTTCAGGGCCATACAGGGGAAGGGGTGTCCCTGCTGGGGCACACAGCACCTCTCAAGCTCAGCCTTCAGCCTCATTTTCTGCTGATGAAACAGGCACTTCTCCCTGCCAGGCCTCCAAGCCCCCAGTGAAAGAAGGGGTGTGGTGGCTGAAAACACGCCCGTGCCTCATGCCTCCTGTGCAGGCGGCCAGAGAGGAGCACCGTGCCAGCCAGCCTCACTCGGCCCCCCCAGACACCTTTAAATTTAGCTCTTCCGTCTCCAGCTGTGCGAGCCAGGCTGGCGGCCAAAACCTCTGCAGCCATACGCACCCCTTGGAGAGTGGCTGCCTGCCTTGGCAGGCTTCAGAGTCCTGGGAAGTGCCGTCCTCACTCCCCATGGCTGCCCCCCAGCACCATGATGTCCCACACCTGTGGTCACCCCAGCCCCTGCCCTGGGTAAACGGGAAGGGTTAAATGACATGCCTAAGGACTTCCCAGGGAAGCTGTGGCAGAGTTGAAAACAACCCCTCAGGCTCAAAGAGGGAGATCCCTGCTAGAAATAAAAGCCCAGTCCAGCTCTGCTCCCTTAGAGGGTCAGGGAATTTGGCAGACATGCCGTGCACATCCTTTAGGTGCTGGTGAAAATGGGAGAGCGCAGCACCAGTCACCTGCATGCACACACTATCACGTGTGTGTGTGTGTGTGTGTGTGTGTGTGTGTGTGTGTGTGTGTGTGTGTGTGTGAGCGCTCACACACACGGAACGTGTGTCGGTCCAGCTGTCCTGCTGTGCCTGGCACTTGTCCTGTGTCTGTGTGGGGAACTGTGGGCTCGCCTGTGCACCCACCCGCAGCTCTGCACACCCGTGCGCGGGTGAGGGAACGTGCAAACACAGAGGTGTGTTTTTACACTTGGGGTCACGTGTGTGTGTGTTCAGTGCACGTATGTGCACACACACACACGAGTTACAGGCAGTGGGGTGCACACACGTGTGCACACAAGCACGGGGGGCCTCGCTGTGAGCAGGAGTGGGAGCACGTGGGTGGGCAGCACGCGTGTGGGCTGGCGTGTGCTCTGCCCAGGCACCACCAGATGGTGCCCTGCCTCCATGTCACCTTTTGGGGACACAAGTCTGCGCCCTGCGCCAAGACGTGGGGAGGTTCATGGGGAGACACGACTCTGTGTGGGGTGGTGACACTGCCAATGGGGGCTTGGACTCTCCAACCGGGCAGAGCCCCCCACCACAGCCAGGGGAGACTGACAGCCACGGTGACACCTGCCTATGCCAATGCTTTCTCGGAGATGATCAGGGTGGTGGATCAGCACCTTGGTGGCACTAGAGGAGGGGGCTTTGCTGCAGGGGGTGCCCTTGCGGCAAGGAAGCAGGCAGAGCTTGGGGAAGCTGCAGGGTCTGTACATGGTTTGGGTGGGTGGACAGGTCCCCCCTTCCATATTGTGTCCAGCCCTGACAGTGGCTTATCTATACATGGCACTTTTTGTGTGCTGATGGACCCTACCCTGCAGCGACTCCAAACCTGCCCAGAGTTGAGGTGCTCGACTCACACCCGCAGGTCTGGGGTACGGGCTGCAATTTGTCCCCATCTCACTTCCACTAGGCTGAGACCTGAAAAAAGTCACCACGCCAGTGCAGCAGAGAGGATGGGGACTATTACGGGGGGGGTGGGAGCCGCAGTTTCTGGTCCATCCCCCTCCCAGCTCCATGGGCTTCTGTGCCCACAGCCCCTGCCGGTCCGTCCCACGTGCGTGGGTCGCTCCCAGTGGCCCCACCACGTCCCTGATGTGGGTGCCGTGTGTCCCGGGGAGCCGCCCCCGGGCCGGGTGGGACTCTCGGGGCCGCCCACCACCCTCCCCGGTCCCACTGCTCCTCCAAACCGGCTCGACCTGCCGAGGAGCCTAGACCGGCTGGGAGACCCAGGCGGTTCAATCCTCGCCGCCTGCCTCTCTCCCGGGAACGGCCCCGTCCCAAAAGGCAAAGACCCCTGACCGGGGGCTGGGCAGGGGTCGCAGCCTAGGGGGTGCCGGCCATGGGGTGCCACTTTTTGGCCGTGTTCCGGTTTCAGACAAAGAGCCCGGCACGAAGGCGCCCTGTGCCCGGACTCACCGCGTGTTCCCGCCCGCCGCAGCGCGGGTCTGTCCCGGGACAGCCCGGGCACGCACCGGGGGGAGACCCGGTGGCCGGCTGCACTCGCTCGACGGCTGGGCTGAGCTGAGTCTAGTGGAACAGAACTGTGCTGAACTGTGCTGGGTCGAGCTGAGCAGAACTGTGCTGAGCTGTGCCGAGCCACCTCGACGCGCCGGCACCGGGAGCACCCCCGATCCCCCCCAAAAGCGGAGCGGCCCCGCGTGGATGCGGTGCAGGGCACGGGGACCCCCACGCGTGTGCGGGCAGCGAGTCACACCCCGAGCGTGGCGGAAAGGGGTGGGCAGCGGGTGCCCGGCGAGGCCGCTCCGCACCGCCCGCTGCCGTCCGTGTTTTCCCTGCAGCCTTTTGTGTGCGCGGCGCGGAGCGCGGGGAGGGCGCTCGGCCGTGCCATTCCTCCTCCTCCTTCTCCTCCTCCTCCTCCCCCGATCCCGCCCCGCCGGCCGCCATTTCGCAGTGCCGGCCTCGCCCGTGCCCTCTCCACATCATGGAGGACCGGCGGCGGCAGGAACAAAGGGCCCCCGGCCCCGCCGACGGGGCACGCGTGTCCCCGGCCCCGCCGCCCCGCGTGGGGCGGTGCGGGGAGCGCGCTCCTTGGGGCATGGCTCTCCTCCACGTGTCATGAGTTTGTCCCGGTCTCAGCGTGGTGGAAGCAGCACCTCCCGGCCCCCCTCCTACCTCGGAATGTGTGCGAGGGAGGCACGGAGAGGGTGCTGCGTGTGTACAGGTGTGTGCACAGGTGTGTGCACGCGTGACCGTGTGTGTGCGCGACTCACGTGTGAGGGGTGTGCGTGTGCCCGATGACGGCTGGCATGCATGGCCATGTGCTCGTGTGTGACGGTGCACGTGTGTCTCTGCACATACGGCACCGTGTGTTCATGCATGTGCCAGGCTGTGACCGTGACAGCAGGAGCGTCTGCACACGTGTGCATGTGAGCGTCGGGGTGAAGTGCATGTGGGGGCACGCACACCTCTCCCCCACACTGTGTACCCAGGCTGTGGCCCTGGTTTCCTCCCCGCTGTGTGAGCAGGGGACCTGTGTGAAGGCTGTGTATGAGTGTCAGTATGTACACCCGCAGGAGGAGGCAGCTGATGGAAGGACACCCCCGGCATGGTTTGGAGCGCTGCAAAAGCTGTCCCCCCCAGCCTCCCCAGGACAGCAGCCCTGTCCCCCAGCCCGGGGGCAGCTGGGGGCAGTGTTATTTTAGGGGGGCAGCCATCAGGGTGCAGTGCTCCCTGTTCGGAGGGGAAGGTGTGTGGTCACAGCCCCAGCCCATGGGCAGGCTGTCCTGGTCCCTCCCTGGGCACTGGCAGTGGGGTTCCCAGGCAGAGAGGTCTTGGCCTTCCTCTTTCTTTCCCCGACAGCCAGGTTCCCACTATTTGCCCTGTTGCTGATCACACTGAAACCAGCAGCAGGGTGGGGAGGAGGGCCTGAGGTCCCCACTGCCCTTTCCTGTCCCCTGGTGCCCACAGGCATGGCCCCAGGTGCTCCAGGGAGGGGTGAAGGAGGGAGCGGTGGCTGGAAGGCATGCGTCTGGCAATGTGGGAAGTGGGTGGGATGCTGATCCCTGCCCCTGCCCAGCCCTTCCCACCATGGCCTGGGCACCACCTACAGGAGTCTCATCCTTCCTCATGAAACCCTGTTGCAGACGCTGTTCTTGGCTCCTTCCCTCATATTTCACACAGTTTTTATTCTGTCCCCACTTTCAGGTTTATCTTTCCTGGCAATGAGAGCCCTGTCTCTTCCACCTCCCACTAAACACCAGTTGTTCCCAATTCTCACTGGCCTTGGGAACCACTCATTCTTTAAGCTGGATGCAACCAAAACATCTCCCCCCATGCAGGGCTTGTATTGTCCCCCATTCTGTATCCCTCCAAGGAGAAACCAATCCAAGCAGCAGTGCAGGGCACAGCTTCCCTGCAAATGGACTGGAGCCAGCACCTGGTGCCATCCTCCACCCCACTGCCAACGCTTTTGCATGCATGAGCCCCCAGCCCCTGCTATGCCCTCGCTCCTCTGCCCCACAGTGCTCCTGCTGGGTGCCAACTAGGGCTGGTTACCCATGCCTTCATCAGCTGAGGGGCCAAAACGCCAGGGCAGAGACACAGGGGGAGTGCTGGTGCCACCCTGCCCTGCAGGAGCCACCTGCAGTGAGCAGTACTCTGATCACGGCTCCCGTCCCTTCCCTGGCGCCTTCCAGCCACCAGCATCAAGGCACTTTGCTGGCATTAAATATTCAGTTCCTTTCTCCATCCCCTAGTGGGGAAAGAGTTCAGAATCACAATGAACCCATTGGCTTGCCTGTCCCCTGAGCTAGCGGGATGTTTCTGGGTGGATGCTGCATGTCAGCCTCCTGCAGAAACAGCTGGGAGCAGAGGAAAGGGGAACCACATCCCCCAGCACGTGGACAAGTAGTGTCCCTGGGGACCAGGGTCACCTTGTGCCCCACCATCTGCTCTCCTATGCATTCACCTGCTGCAATGCAGGGCTCAGCTCTTCTTGTATCTCTTCCCCAGGTTTGGATGCCTCCAGGAGTGGCTGCCTCTTGCCTGCCCTCATTCCCCTCTACCCCTCAAGTAGTAGCTGGCCTCTTCACCCAGTTGCCTGTTGAGCTTGAATTAACACCCATCAGTCCCCAAACAAGGTCACACGAGGGCAGTGGGAGCAGGCTGGGTGGTGGGTGGCTGTCCCCATGTGGAGATCCCATGGCTGGCAGAGCATGGGCAGCAGAGCTAATGGAGGTCTGCAAGGCAAGAAATATTATTTGGGGGATCAGCCCTGGGTGCTAGACAGGTGATGGGGCTTGAGGTTCCTTCTGTGAAGCAGAGCAGCAGCAAACCCTCACCTCAGAACCAAGAGTGGAGAGAGAAGCAGGGAGCAGGTGATCATGCATAGAGGGTGATTTGTGAGCACCATGGCTTTGGGAGCCTGAGCCGGGACCCCAGGCTGCAAAATTGGGAGCATCACCAAAAGACACAATCCCAGTATCCACCAGGGCAACTGGGAACAAGTGCATCAGTGCTGAGGTAGGACAGAGTGAGGGCAGTGGAAGGAAGCAGCTCTCACAGTGGGGCAGGGACTGTGTTCTGCTGCCCGGATGTCACAGGGTGACAATGGCAGCAGGGGTATTTCTCAGAGAGAAATAAATATTATGAGTAGGGAAAGAGAAGTGAATTCTGGTTGAGGAGAGGCTGGAAAGTGACACATCAGGTCCCACCACCACAGCTGTCTTCAAACCCCTGGGAGAAAGCACCAGCCCAAGAGGCTCATTTTCTTTTCACCTTCAGGTTCATTTTCAAGTTTCCCTCTGTGACTGTGAAGACCAGGGATGTGCTGTGTGAGGTCAAAATGAGAGCCTGAGTCCTGCTCATGAGCCCAAAGCTTGCAGGGGACCAGGACAAGAGGTCACAGGAATGTCTCCACAGAGTGTGCCCCAGGTGCTCTCTTACTGCAAGGCAGAAGTTCCCCGTTTGCAGCCGGGAGGAGAAACGTCCAGAGCAGCACCCAGCTGGGGGAACAAGCCAGGAAGACTCAGGACCTGCCAGGAGGGCTGGGAGGACTGGACACAGGGCACGGCTGGATGAGCCCCGTCCCAGTCTGGTAGTTCCATGAGCCCCAGGATCAGAGGCGAGCCACCCCTGCCATTCCTGCAGCGTGGCATCATCGCTGCGCACGATGCCGCTGGAGTAATTGCCGCTGGGCTGGGTGCCAGCACACTGCCCGCCTTCAGCCCCCCGGCAGAGGAGATAACTCAATCTGCCCCTTCCTGCCTCCACACAACACGGGGGCCACCAACTGCTCAGCCCAGAGGACCATTCCCCCGGGTAAAGTGAGTGGGGAGGGAGGCGATGGGGGGCACCGGGGCAGCCTCATGGTGCTCAAAGGCCACTTCCTTGCATCCCCCTACCCTAATTTCAGGCATCTGCTTCACAAAGCCTCAGGGCTTCCCGCTGCAAAGGCCATCGGAACATTTTAATAGCGTGCTTTTGCCTGGCTTCCTTCCTGGGAATAAACCACGTCCTGGTGATACTGAGCATTAAAAAAAAAAGCAGCGTTAATGGTCAGCGCTAAAGCTGTGAGTGGGCAGAGCTGCACCCACCCCCCAGCGTGGCTCAGCCTGTCCTGCTGGGGCTGGGGGACACGACCTGCCAGAGCCCCACCACGGGCCCATCCCTGCTACCGTTGCAAAACAGGATGCAATAAAACCCCATTTGGAGCCTGAGTGACAGTAGGGAAGGGCGGAGGGACGGCTGGCTCATGCCGGGTGGCTGCTGCGGGCAGCACGCATGGCAGCTGTGCCATGGAGTGGTGTGTTTGAGGGGGCTGGGGCTTGGCTGCCCTGTCTCTCCATGCCCGGCAGTCTTTGCTCACCCAGGAGTGGGGGGCACAGCCCCGGAGGAGTCACATCCCAGGAAGGGACACTTGGCCTGCATTGACTGCCTTCCCTGGAGCAGCTGCTGCAGCTGGGGGACAGAAAGAGGTGTTTGTCCTGAGTCATGCCCAGGAGTCACACCTTCACCAAGCAGTAGGGGTGCTTTGAGCCACCGTGGCCACGGAGCCTGGGAGTTTCATCCTTGCCTGTTCAAGCTAAAGATCTTCCCAAAGTGTGTATTAATAATTAAACAACTTCTTTGACTGAAGTGGAAGAGTGTCCCATAGGGCACTGTGAGTTACCCACTTTCCCCCCGTCTGCAGGCAGCTCCAGTGCTACCCCAAGCTCTGCTGAGTGTGGTGTGGGCTTGAGCCCCCATCCTCACTGGTATCCCACTGCTGAGAGAGCACAGAAACACAGTGGTAACATCAAGTCCATAGGGGAAGTTTCTGGAAAACCATCAGCAGATAAGTCACTGCAGCCTGAATACTGACTGGTGATTTTTAAGCGAGTTTTGGCTTTTTTTGAAGGGAAGATGGAACAGAAGAGCTGTGGGATGTGTGCATTTGGTGACAGCTTGCTCTCTGGGTTGGTGGAGCTTGGCTTTCCCCAGCAGCATCTCTGGGATGTGTGGAGTGCAGGCTGGGGCTCACAGGGGTTCAGAGGCCAGGCTGTGATGTCAGCACAAGGTTCAGAGCCCCACAGCTGTAGAATGAGTGTCAGGGCTCAGTGCAGGTGAGTGGGCTGGCACTCATGCTGTTAGTCCCCAGGGAGCTCCCACAGCAGGACAGCTCAGGTGTGAACCCAGATCAAAGCCCTTCCTGCAGGTGGGGTGTGCTGGGTGCGCCATGTGTGGCTTTTCCACTGTCTAATAAGGGGTTGAGCTGTGGAGCTGGCTGCCTCTGTGCTGAAGGAAAGCATCTCTCTCCCTCCCCTAGCTGCTCATTTCTGCCAGCCCCACTGACCTCAGCATGTTTGCATCTTGCTGCCCCTCTGTCCACAAGGATGGAAATGTGGTCAAAGTTTATTAGGGCATTAGCTGCACACACACACACACACACACACACACACACACACACACACACACGTGTGTGTGTGTGTGTGTATAGGCAAAGTGTGACGGTGTGACCTTTGTTTTCTTAGGAAGCCGCACTGAAAGGCAAGGCCAGGAGGGGAGGAAACAAACAGGCAGGAAGGGGGGATGCAGTGGGTGTATTTTCAGCTGTGTTCTGCCTCCCTGCAGCACGAGAAGGTGGCTGGGAAGGAAGGCACAGGGAAAAATGGTGGCAGCAGGAGCCAGAGCCTGGAGAGCAGCACCAGGACTCATCCTGTGCACCCCACGTCCAGGCAGCAAGAACAGTCACTGTGTTCCCCTGGAGCAATGTGTTTTGCCAGTCTGTGGCAGTGTCACAAGGCCATGTAGCACTTGGCCTGTCGCCCAAAGGTGCTTTCCAGAATAATTATGGGGTACTTCTGCTGCGGATAACAGTGCAGGATTGTGAACACCCCATCCTGCTGCGATGTTCATCTCCCCAGCACAAGAGCATTTACCCCCTGGTGCTCTGCTTGTGCCAGATGGAATCAGTCTGTCAGGGCACTTCCAGCAGCCACTGGGGCAGAGATGTGGTGATGGGGCCCTTTAGCTGCCGTGACTAATTTTCTTCCTCATGCCAGGCCACGCTCCAGCCAGACTGTTTGCCTTCCAACATACCAGAGGCTGCTCTGAGGTCTGGGCTCTGCTCCTCTGTGTTGTGCACTCACCTGTGGCTTGGTCGGCAGGAAGAAGGGATGCTGCTGAGCTGACCACACCAGGGTGGTGTGCTTGGTGGTGGCCACCACTCAGAACTGGGCCATCGTGTCCCTTCTGTGGGGTGAGGAAGTGGCAGAAGCCTGGGTGTGCTCTGCCATGGATACTGGCTGCTCTTGCTCAATACACACACATATTCCTTCTTTGTGGCAGGCAAAGCAATGCCTTTTGTATCTGACAGGAGGCAGCTGCCTCCAGCCTGGCCACCATCATGTGAAATCTCAGGTTCCCCAGTATCTGATTCCCAAGGGACAGACACCACCTGTGCCCATTGCTTGGGTCACCAGGGTGCAAACAGCAGAGCAGAGTGTGGCAGTGCTGCTGTAATGGTACCTGGGCATCTGTGGGGCTGTGGGGTTTCCCTGGCAAGCCTGGGCAGGCAAGGACTTCATCCCCTGCATCTGCCAAGGGGGTTGTGATGACGAACACTGTGCAAGAGGACTCCTCAGGGATGGCAGAATCCCCAAACCCACTGCTAAACCCCAGTACCCCATGGATGTGCCAAAAGAAACCAGGGTGACTTTCAGGAGACTATACCAGGGCCAAATCCTTGGATGTTTCATTCTTGCAGCCACAGTGCCCCTTTGCCAGCCACACTGGAGTCACCTCCATCAGGGCCCTACAGCTGTCCCACTGTCCCTTCAGGCTTTTATGAAACGATGTGTGGAAGGACCCCAGGAACAGCAACTGAGCTGAGAACAGGCAGAAGTGGTCCTTTCCCAAAACTGTACCCATTCTGTCTCACCACCAGCCCCCCAGCCAGTCACTGCCCCACATTGCTCCCAGCCCCTTCCCAGAAGAGTTGTAGGTCCTGGGTGTGGGGCAGAGGCTGCAGAGCCCATCCCTACACAGCCACAGGGACAAGGACCAGCTGATGCCCAGCTGCCAGAGCAGTGCCATACTGGAAGGAACCCAGCCAAGGCTCTCACCAGACACTGCCACAGCATCTGGGAGACTGGAACCAGGGAAATCAGCCCTGGTGACTCAGAGGAGAGAAGAGAAATTCAGACTCCTCTGCCCTTCAACTGACTGGGTTGGTTTCCTGGCTCCTCTAGATTTGCATAACAGCCCCTGAGCTGCTCCCTGGGGCCATTGGGACCCCTGCAGCAACCAGGCCCACCACAGGTTCCTGCGGTCAGACCCAGCTCTCACTCTTGCACATGCAAACAGCCTCACCAACGGCTCCCTGCACGTGGGAGCTGCTGAGTGCCCGCCCTTGGTTCCCAGCCAGGGCACGTCCCCATGCCGAGTGCCGTGGGGGACAGTGATCCCAGTGCCTTTGCTCTGCCTGGGTGCTCAGCCACGCTCCAGCCAGCCATCAGGGCAGTTGCATCCCTTCAATAGAGGTGAGGAAAGGTGGCTTTGTGTGGTGGCTGGGACCGATGTCTCCTCCATCCTCTGCTCACACAAGGTCGGTGGCTTTGGCACAAAAGCGCTGCTCGGGCATCCAAGTTCACCAACCGTTCTCTGGGTGACTTCCCACGGTGCAAAGGTTGAGGCCCCTTGTGCTTCCCAGTTGAGCCTGTAGCTTCCCCAGCACTCCCGGGAACCCACCAGGAGCAAAGAGCAAAGCCAGGTGGGATGGCTGACCTCTCTCCTGTCTCCCAGCTCCAGACTGAGCCACCAGTGTGTTCCCTCCCAGCCCAGCGCAGCGGTCAGGGAATCAGGGACAAGGATGAAAAGTGACATCCCAGATCCAGTTCCTGTGGTGCTGTTTGCTGGCTCCAACCACCACTGCTTAGCCCAGGAGGGAGGTTTTCTGCTTCCAAGGACATGGCACAGCTCTGGGACTGCAGCAGGGCTGTGGCCAAAATGCTGAGGTGGGGCAGGGCTGAGCTAGGGCCTGGAGGGATGTAGGCAGCTCCCACGGCAGCAGAGCTGGCTGGGCACAGAGTGGGGATGCAGCTGCTGCCCGAGGCCACTACTTGCGGTAGTATCTGGTGACAAGGCAGCTGCAGGGACACCCCAGGCCAGGTTAGAATCCCCTTAAAGCTGGTTTGTGGGTTTGTTTAGGGCCAAATTTCAAAGGCTTTGGGAGTGGTCTGCCCATGGGCCCTAGGGGGACAGCCTGGAGGTGTCCATTCAGCACCCAGCCCGGGGCAGCAGCAACCCGCAGTGCTGATCGCATCCCTCGAGACACAGACTCGAGGGAGCCACTCTGTGCTCACCTCACCCACTCAAGCCGCCGGTGACACCGAGCTGTCCCCAACGAGCCCCGAGGTCTCCATCAGTGGGCAACACTCCGGCTCCACCAGCAGCCCCCGTTACCCCACCCTGCTCTCCTCCAGTGCCACCAGTACGATACCCCCAGCCCCATCATCCCAAACCATCGGGTGCGAGCGGGGGGAAGAAGGTTACAGGCAAATAAACCCCTAAATCAGTAATAAAAACCAACGACCCCAGACCGGGCAAAACGGCGAGTGGGGCAAGCCGGCCGGCCGCACGTTTATTGGGGTGTAGGGGAGGGGGGTGAAATACCTGCCGAGAGGGATGCTCGGGTCGCGGGGCTATCGGTGCAACGTGGTCCAAGACTCCTCCCGGCGGCGGCGGCGGCTGCCGGCGGCATGGCACATCCCGGCACGGCACGGCGCATCCCGGCACGGCACGGTGCATCCCGGCACGGCACGGCTCATTCCGGCACGGCACGGTACATCCCGGCACGGCCCGGCACATCCCGGCACGGCACGGCTCATCCCGGCACGGCACGGCGCATCCCGGCACGGCACGGTGCATCCCGGCACGGCACGGCTCATTCCGGCACGGCACGGTACATCCCGGCACGGCCCGGCACATCCCGGCACGGCACGGCTCATCCCGGCACGGCACGGCGCATCCCGGCACGGCACGGTGCATCCCGGCACGGCACGGCTCATTCCGGCACGGCACGGTACATCCCGGCACGGCCCGGCANCGACACCGCCGCACCTCCCGCCTGCGGGACTGGCGGGGCACTGAGGGGCCCCGAGCACTGAGCGGAGGGGCCAGCAGGGAAAGGNTTCTTTTTTTGGAGTGCCGGGGAGGGTGTCCAGGGAGCTGTGTTTTTCCAGCTCGTCGGCAGGGGGTATGCTTGTACCGAATAATCCATCTCTTTTGTCCGGGATGCTGGCACCCGTCCCCTCGGGGGACGCAGAGCTGAGCTGCTGGGTGCACTCCACGGGGTGATGGGCGAGAGAACAAACCTCCCGGCCCTTTTCCACCCTATTTCCTATGGGTACCTCCAGCCCCACCAGAGCTGCTACGAGGGACACTGGGCAGGAGGGGGATATTCTGGAACTGGGTAACCCCGATGGAGCACATTTAGCATTCAGGGTGGCAGGACAGCCCTTGTACGGTCAGGGATGCCCATGGTAGTGTCACTGCATGTTTAGCCAAGGGTTATCTTGATGCTTTAGGACTTGAGCAACAATCTTGGCTTCACAGGCTCTGGGCATGTGATTGACTAAGCTACAGAGAGGGAAACCTTGCTAAATCCTACCCTGGTGGGAAAAGTTTCCAGTCCTGTCGTGCTTCAGTGCAGTGGTACTTTAAAAGTTGTCCCAGGCTTATGTGAGGCATCACCCCTTGGTGCTGGGGGTATCTTCTGTCAGGAGGAAAGCTATGGGGATAGTGTCCTTATGCTAGTGGGAATTGTGTGCACACACACTATGTGTGTGGGCAAATACAGGTGTACGCAGGGCAGAGAAACTCCAAGACCCTGCTCAGACTGGATGGATCCTCTAGGGATGGCTGCAGGATGGGGAAGACTTAGTAGGAAAGTGAGGGATCCCAGCACAGACAGGAGGGTGGGCACCACTGGGAATGCCAATCCCAAGCCCCTTGTTTGCTTTGAATTTCTGCTTGCACCAGGCTTTGTTCCTGGGGCAGGAGTCAAATGCCTAACCAGGGCCCCCAGTCCACCCTCTTTGCTCCACTGCTGAGCTCTGCTCACCTCCCTGGGCCCTGGGCAACCACATGTCAGGACAGAGAGCCATGAACTGCTCAGTAATGACTTCCCTTGTTGTTAATTGGGCAGCCAAATAACTCAATGACTCCTCTCTCAATACCATGTTGTGTGGCTGCTGTCTCATGTCCTCCTGAAGAATTTCCCTCAGCAATGCCAACCGAGATAGAGTTGGATGCTGTGGTCTCTTCCCCTCTCTGTACATCATCTGTTGATCTTGTGGGTAGCTCTGCCTGAGCAGCTGGTATCCTCAGGGGGGTGGGAAACTGAGGCACAGAAGCCCAGCTGGCACCAGCCAACCTGTGTCAAGCCTGCTCATGTACAAAAAAAGAGGGATTAATTCAAAGCATCAATCTCTGCTCTTCCTCTCCAGCCCCCAAACCAATTCCCAGAGGGCTCATCCCCACACTGAAAGAGACCCACACCAAGGGCAAGTTGACTCCTGAGGATGCTGACAGAGGGGCAGACCCATTCCTGGTGAGTCCACCTTGAAGATCAGCAAGACTACAGGAAAAAAGTAAGGCTACATCAGACACAGGCTGTATCCAGGCTCTGTTTCTTTGATTTGCTCTTTTTCTTTTCTTATAAGGAACCTGACCTGTCTCTGGATTTTTGCTGTTACTTTGCAGATAGCTAAAACCATAGAGGGGTTGTGATCAGGCTGGCTTCAGAATTAACCCCAGAGCTGAACTGTCTGGGTTAGCAGTGCTCAGAGCTCCCCGACAGACAGTGATAATGATGACACAGCATCACCCTCAAGACTCGTTAAAACCCAGACTTTAACGAGATCACTGTGTATATAAAACCACACAGCCCTGTTGCAGTGCCCATGTCTGGAACCAGACCTGCTTAGAAGTGCATCTGAAAACCTCCTCATGGCTCTGGCAGGTCTCCAGGCTGTCAGCACTAGCATGAGTGGGACAAAGCATAGTGAGTACTGGGGGTTTGAAGAGTTCTGGGCATTGCTTGGGTAGGGATGCAGGCAGGGAAGGGACCATGTTGCTTTGGGATGCCCCATCCATTCCCAGGGCTAACCTTCCTGAGGCCAGTGGAAGTCACTGCTCAGCTCAGGTCGTGCACATTACGTTCATCCTTATCCATGCATGGCCCAAAATGGGCTGGATCTCAGAGGAGACATATGCCACCAAATCCAGCTGCCTTTTCTCTCCTAAAGATAAATGTCCCACAACAGCCCAGGCAACGGGGATAAAACAAACACAAATACTGAGCAGGGAAATTTTGGCTGTTCAAATCTTTTGGCTGGAGCTGGCTGGAGCATCCTGGCGAAGCAAACACTCTTGCTCGTGTTTGTTCCAGCTTTCCTGTGAAGCCCCCTTCTTTATTAAACAGGGTCCTGGCGAGTTTGCTTCGCCACCCCTCAGAGCAGCCTTGCGGGGCCAGGCTGGCTGAGGAATGGAAATGTGGAGCCAGGAAGGCCTGACCTCACCCCAGACCTTATTGCTTCTTTCAGCAAGAAGTGTAACAGCATCACAACCCTTGGTGACATCGAGGGACTATTTGTCATCGGGTGAAATGCACGAGATGTCACTGGCAGGCGGCAGGAGGAGAGCCAAAGGCTACAGCAAAGCATGAGGCAGGCAGGGCTCCAGCATTCCAGCACCATGTGTTGCCAGCACTTGGGATCCTGCCTTCGCTGCCCTCATGAGCTTGGACATGTGTTGGGTGAGGCTCTGCCTGCACACAGAGGCACACACACACACGTGCACCACCTCCATCAGGACACCATGGGTGAATTCAGCAGCCTGGCTGTGCATCCTCAACCATGAGAGGGAATTAACCAGAGCTGGACCATGGGAACATGGTGACCCAGTGAGACAGGCATTGTGTTTAGGACAGGCTTCTTTGTAATACCAGCTCAGCTTTTCCTCTGCGTGCAGCGACATCTTCCCAAGGATGGCAGCTTCACAGATACTGCACTGATGGAGCTGGATTCCTCCCTTTCAACATGCTGCAGCTGGGCACTGGTTGGGGCAGCCCTGGCTTGCAGCAAATTTGAATCAAAGATTAAAAGCTGAAATAGCTGTTTTGAGATCCTCCCAAAGCAATGGGAGGAAAGAGTCAGGTCTGCTCAGGGCTTTTCAGTCAGACCCTGGACCAGTGTCCAACTCCACCCAGTGCTCTGAGGGATTACATGGCTGAGGTATCCAGGAAATCAGTTTGGAGATGGTCTTTCATGTCCCATACACTCCTGGGACTGGGTTCAAGCAGCCACAATGAAAATTCAATAGAAAGGGTTTGGCTTGAAGTCTGGGATGGGAGATAAGCAAGGCAACAGTCCATCCAGGAGCTGGAGCTCAGGAGGGAGCCCAGCCGCCAGCTATCATGCTCATCCCTAGTGCATCCCCTTCAGGATGAGCTCCCTTCTCTGCCCTTAACCTAACAGCTGTCTTGCATATCACTTAGGAACACACGTGTGTGAAGTGTGTGTTGTGTTCCAGGTGTGCATCCAGGTCTGAACATAAGATCCAATCACTGCTCCTGCTTGTTCCATGGCATCACTCCTCTCCTGTTATTTTTGAAGCAGCCTGTCTGGGTGAGGCCTCTCCCTAGTCTCTCCATAACGTGCACACGTGTTCCTCTGCCTTCAGCAGCTTCTCCTGGGCTTTCCTCCTGCTCTACTTAATTAGGCACCAAGGGAGAGGGACAGTAACCAACAATTAGGTGAGCTGGAGAAGTGCCCTGGTTTTCTGGCCTCGCTGCTCTAAGCACCTTGGAAACTACTTTTCCCCCGAGACAGAAGGAGAAGGAGGGAGCCAAGACTCTTGGAAAGATGGAGCAAAGCAGTGTCAGCTGGGAAGAGCAGGCAATGATGGGGTGAGGCCAGTGAGTCCCTGGGAAAGGTTGAGGCCATGGGGTTTGCTCCTGACTCTGAATCTGTTTGGTTATGGGATTGTCATTGGACAGTATAACCTGGATGGAGAAACATCCTCATGCAACACTGATGCCCCTGGAAGTGCTCACGAGTGACAGGCCAGTGCTGCTGCCTGAGCTTGGCTCTAAGGTCCCTGCCCACTGGCACAGCCAGCTTGTGTGGCTCTGATGTCTTGAGACTGCTGGTTTGTCCATTCATAACTCTTTTGTGATCGTCAGCAATCGCCTTCCCCATGGCCACAGTAGCATCCCCAGGGAGGGATTGTCTCCTCTACCAGATGTGTGTCTGGCCCAGTTGGAAACAGTTCCGAGCAGCCTCTGCCTCTCTTTCTCTTGCCAATTCAAGGCCTTAGAGATAATCTCCAGCATCGCCAAGAGATCAAGTCTTGGCCCTGCTGGTAATGGTGTGATCCCAAAACATTTCTGGAACAGAGAGCTTGAGATGCTGAGCCAGATGCTGAGCTCCTGGAGAAGATAGGAGGAGATGGGGTATCTGACTGCATCCAGGTGAATCTGGGGGCTGTGATTCAGCTGGCGAAGGTGGTGACTCTATGGGTAAAAGAAGGAGGTGACTCTGCCTCAAAGTGACCTGAAAATGCAACGGGAACCAGCTGAAGTGCAGCAGTCAAAGGCTTGGGAGCATCCAACTGCTCTCTTTATGGGCTGGAACCTACCCAGAGGTGCTGCAGGAACCCTGCAAATTGGCTGCTGCAAAGGAGGAAGAGGATGCATGGGCAGTTAACAAGGATGACTGGAGCCCTGGTACCTGCATCCCACTGGAAGTCTAAGTGATCAGGGACTTTCTTCATCCTGGCCTCTCTGAAATGTTCAGCATCGGCCTTGCCAAGGCTAGAGTTGTCTGTGCATCTGACTAAGAAATTCTTGCCAAGACATTATTTGGCCAAAGTCCTGGAGGCTGGATAAATCACTCTGGATTTGCAAACCCCAGGCAAGTGGCTATGTGCATGTTCAGACACACCCCCAGGAGTGGCCATTCCTTATCTGCACCCACCTCTGCTGATCCCCCTTCCCTCAAAGTTGTCTCAGCCCTTACTCCTGCTCCTGGCTCAGCTCCCTGAGCTTCAAATCCCATTAGCCTTTCAACAGCACCCTCTTGGAGGGCTTTTCAGAAGGGTTGTGTCCTATTCCTTCTCAACTGGGGAGCTCTGCCGAGTGACACAGCATCCAAGGAGTGAATGCAATACAAATCACCCATTTGTCCCCATAGCAAATGGCTTGGCAGTGGCAAGAAGCTGCTCTCTCATCCACAAAGCACATGCAGCTCCTCAGGGGCAGGTCCTGCCTTCTCTGTCTCCTGATGGACCTGGTCATGCATCTCCTTGTCCATATTCCACTCCAGCTGAGGCCACTGAATATGAATCTCCCATCTCTGCTGCTTTGGAGGTGAGAGTTACCTATTGCTGCTGCCTTGCTCTGCCTCACAGGGAAACTCTGGTGGGGTGGATGATTGTGGATTTGCCAAATTTTCCGCTAGAACCATGTTATGAAATGATCCATGGAGCTGGTCCCCTGCTTGGCCATCACTGCTGGCACCAGTGGCATCCAGTGGGTGTGAGTCAGAACTGTCTGTGCATGATGCCACCAGCAAACAAGTGACAAGTGGCAGTGGGTCCAGCTGTGCAGAATGAGGAAGGTGCTGGGGGAAGGCTGGTGGAGAGGAGGTGGGTCCATCTGGGTGAGATGCATTGATCAGAGGCATCCAATACATTATTCATAACCAACCTGGGCTGCAGCTCAGGAGAAAGTGGTGAGCATGCACTTCTCCATGGGAAATGTGCCCGCTAGAGCTGGAGAGCCCTGGGCTCCAGCTCATTAAACATCCTGATAATCAGTCACAACGTACCAGCTTTCTTTGGGCTTTTCATGCCCAGATCCACTGGTGCTCATGGCATCTAAGGCTGGCTGGTGAGCCCCAGCATGTCACATTGTACCTGGGAATGTTTCTATCCACAATTGCTCTCTTTAAGAGCAGAGCAGCTTCTCCGTGCTGAGACACCCCAGTCCATGTCAAAAATACATGTGGCTCATTAAAAGTGATGCTCCACCTTGACCAGCAAGTTAAGGGTGTTCTGCTTCCCAGTCTGGACATGAGCACAGCACTTAGCAGCAAGGAATGTGGGCCTGATCTGACTTCTCCAAGAGAAGGTAACAGTGACAGAGAGGAAAGGAGTGGCACACAGTGAGGGCATCTGCATGGCTTCACATGGGCATGATTCAGTGTAAGAGTCCCAGCCCAGATGGATGCAGTCCCCAGGGCAGGTTGCACCTGGAAGATTTTGGGAGGATACTAAGAAAGGGATCCGCCTCCCAAAATTTCCAAGCAAGCAATGCACCGGAGAGTCGTTCTCTGGACAGCTGGGGTTTCTCTGAGAGGCAGGTCCCCTTCCAGTGGGATGCAACACTCACATGGGCTTCAGCCCACCTGTCCAGGGGACTGTGGTCAGGGCAGTGAGGTACAGTGGTGTCACAGCAGCATCACCCGTGGGACCTGCTTCCCACCACTGCAGGCATCCTGTGGAGCAGGAGGCAGCTGGGTGTTCCATGGGACATCCTCTCACTGTGGCTCTTGGCATGATGTCACCACACTGCGGAGGGACCAGATGCTGGGCGGGGGTGTGTCAGGCTGGCAGTGCTTGGGCTGGGGGACGTCCTAATGGGGCAAAATGGGGTTGTGAGAGGCATTAAGGGCAGCCACACTCTGCATTTTGAGGGGAGGCCCTTAAAGATGCCTGGCTCTGAGTTTCACACCCTTCTGCCCACAGCAGCAGCCCCACGAGGCAGGGGTAGCTCACACCCACCCCTCCAACCCCACGAGCATCCTCCATGATGCTACTTCTTTTCCTCAACCTATTTCCTCCCCTTCCCCACACCCAAGGATGTGCTGCCTTGCCTCCCTGAAGGCTGCAAATAAACCTGCCAGGCCTGGGACGCTGGCTTCCTCCCTAGAAACATCACTGTTGTAATTCCCAGCAGAGCTGAGGTCAGCTCCATATGGCCACGGGCTCCCCACTGCCCATTCACAGCATGCCCAGCCCGGCTGCCTCGCTGCTTCTCCCCAGTGCAATATGGAACCTCACTGCCCAGCGCCAGCGCTGCGGGATTAGCTCTTTTCTTCTCTTGTTGTTGTTGCCTTATTAGCTAAACCTAACGAGTCAGAGTTTGTGCTGGCCCTTGAGGGCAGGTGGCCAGGATTCATGACTGCAGCGCTGCCGGGTGACCCGCAGTAGAAACAGGCATTCAGTGCAGAGGAAAAGAGCCCAGTGCCCGCGTCCCTGGGCATGCTGGGAGGACTGGGACAGCTGCGACGCCCCGAGAGCTTTGCCGATGTCGTGTTTGCACCGAGGGAGAGCAGGCTCCTGTGATCCGGGGGCATTTGCTGGCATCGCTCACGCCGGAGCTGGCAAGGACGCTGTGCCATGCTGAGAGAGCACCCGCACTGCGAGAGTCACAGCTGGCACGGGCTCGGCGCGGCTCTGAAGGGGCATTTCACTGCTCAGACGGCCGCTGTGCATGAAAAGGGCATTGTAGGGGAGCGTGTGTGGCTGGGGAGCAGCTGGCGTTGGCAAAGCATCGCCGTGGCTTAAAGAGACACAAAGACCACCGCTTCCCTCCTCCCACAAAGGGCACTTTGGAGCTGGGCTAGCTGGGAGAGGGTGGGACATTGCTGGGGGGGCATCGCCTCAGTGATGTGAGCACACAGGGACAGCCACACAGGTCCTGGCTGTGGTTTGGAGCCAGATGGGTGCTTGACAGAAGCACCCAAGTGTGTGGCATGAACAGGATGGATGCTGCCCTGTGCCCTGTGACACTTCTCACCAGGTGCCATGTGATGCTGCAGCCCCAGAGTGGGGATACCCAGATCTGCCTAGGTGGTGAGGATTTACTAAAAGCCCCTTCACTCCCTTCTAAGCCAGCCATTTGGGGCCCCTGGCCATGGTTCCTTGCAGAATGAGGGCATCTGTCCCCACAGTTGCCTCCATCCCTGCTGGGCCCCGGCTGTGAACACCCCTCCCATGCCCTGCCCAGGGGTGCAGCATGCCCCCATACCTGTCTGCCTAGGCCTGGTTCACACCAAGGGATCACAGAAGTTTCATCCTGAAACTGGTTTTTGAACAGGCTTGGCTCACCCAGCATGAAGAGCAGGATGGGCAACACTTTATTTCAGGCGGCAGCATAAATCAGCCCATGGCTGGTGTCGGGCTCTGCCAGACATTCCCCTGGGGAAGCGGAGGCAGCCGCAGGGGATGTTTCTCCAAGGCTGAGTTTGCAGCTTGGGGCCTGAGTACAAATCCATGGCCACATTCAGGTTCAAAAAAGGGACCAGAGACACACAAGGGACATGCAGGACCCTCTGGCAGTGGAGGAGAGGAGCCAGCTGGATGCTGTGATGTCTCGGCTCACTGCTGCCAGCTTTCCTGGAGCCAGTTTGCCAAAACAGGGTGCATAAAGCGGTTTGGAAGACTTGGAAGGAGGCACGACTCCCCCTGAGGAGGGACCCGAGCAAGAAAGAGAGTTCAGGGAGAGTCTGGAGTCAGTGGGGTGCAAAGGAAGGAGCCACAGGAGACAGAAAGCACTTGAAAAAGTCCTCGGCAGCCAAATCCACGAGCCCAGACACGCCGCAAAGCACCTCTCACTGGGAGCCGCTGCTTGAAAAGAGCCTTTGAGGAAAAGCCGGGGAGCACAAACACGTTTCTCCTCCTTTCCCTGGGGTGGGGAGAAGCTCCCGCTCCGCAGCAGAGTGCTGCACCCCACATGGAGAAGAACACTAATGTTGGCGAGGGGCGGGGGCGGGATTGTCACAGCATCCTCTGCTGGGAATTGGGGACCGCAGGTGAGCATGAGAAGTGTCATCCAGAATCTCCAAGCAGAGCGAGGGGGTGAATCTGCATCCCTGCCCAGAATTCCGTGGTAACGGGGGTGCCGGGACGAGGCGAAAGGTTTGGGGGCGGCCGCCCCCGCTCCCCCCGCCGCCCCCAGCGCCGCTCCCCGCAGTGCCGCTCTCTCGCGGCAGAGGGCGCCCCGCTCCACGCTTGGGATCGCGCCGGGGGGCGGCGGGCGGGGGGCGGCCGGACCCCAAAGCCCCGAGGGAACCCCCGAAAACACTGCCCCGAGTGGCTGCATCGCTGCACCGTGAAGGGCCAGGCAGTTTGCAGCCTGCATCCCTGTATCCCAGCATCCCTGCTCGGTGGAAGGTGAGGTGGTTGTGCAGCCTACAGCCGTGCATCCCTGCCGCGTGGAAGGTGAGGTAGTTTGTAGCCTGCACCCAGTGAATCCCTGTGTCGCTGCCCCGTGAAGGGCAAGGTGCTTTGCAGCCTGCATCTCTGTCCTTGGTCCCAGCTACTCCAGTCTTCCTGTTTCCTAAGGATTTCCCAGAGCTGGGTGAGGCTCAGAGTGGCTCAAGGATGTTCTGTGGAGAAAACAGCTGTGATGTCCACATGGATGAAGCGACACCAAGGGGACATGATAGAAGGTTAAAGTACTATCCCAAGTGTTAAGAAAAAGGTGAGGAGGGGAGACGGTTCCTGCCACCTCCAACAGAAATTTAGGGCAGCAAATGGAGACTGAAGGCAGAGATGTGAAACGGGTGGTGTAGGTCACTCAAGGACTCCCTGCAGGTGTCCCCCTGCAGAATCAAAAATCCATGGAAGTCTGTTAGATGCAAGAGCTCTGACATCCCTGTGCTGACACTGGTCAGAGGCTAGAGGATCACCTGGACCATCCCATCCTTGGTTCCTGCTCCTGCACTACTCCCTGCACACGTCGGAGACATCCAGGCTGGCTACCTTGAGGAAGTGGTGAAGACAGACCTCAGGGTCTAGCTCTCTTCCCTTCTTACTCAGTCTGGATTTCATACTACCAAGTCTCCCTCCACATTAAATCCAATGTGATTTTCTGGACCTTTTTTTTTTTTTTCTCTTAAAAGAGAGCAGTTGCTCCTACATGGGAATACCTGTCCCATCTGGCTTCTGAGTTGTTAGTTTTCATTGCATGAGCAAAGGACCAAGAAATAGACCATAAAAATAACTGCCTGCAGCTGAACCTCTCCGGGAAGCCAGGATACACAAAGGAGGTGGATTTAGGGGAAGCTGGTGACAGAAGATCTAGGCTATAAACCACCTCCTTCTGCTGCAGGGGCAGAGTCTGTGTTCGTGCAGAGGAAGGATCGGTGCTGTAATTCAGATGCTCTTGCAATTGTTGAGTGTGTTGGTGCTGGGAAACCCCCGAAGCTCACTGCCAGATTAAGAATTAGCTCCAGGTTGCAGAGAGATGGATTGGCATCCTGGCATGGTACCCTCTGGCAGTCCTTCGTCACTGCTCCTGGTGCTGTCTGATGTGATCGGTCCCCGCTGCCTGAGGGAAGGAAACCCTGGGGAAGAAACCAAAACAAAGCGGATGAGGAACTGGCACCCTGCCCTCAGACTCTGTCCTGCTCCTGATGGCCTGGGCCCTGAGCTGATTATCAGCAGCTTGATCTCTCCTCTAATGCCACAGCCTGGTGTCCGGGCAGGGCTGCCAGGGGAAGGGGGTGCACCTGGCCAACAGCGTTTATGGATGCAGTTGTTTCCAGCTTGGCTTCCCTGGCTCTGCGCTGTGTTTCTCACCTTCCCTGGCAATGAAGTGCACAGGGAAGGGAGAGAGAAAGCTTCATGCTAAGCCACCCTCCCCTGCACATGTGCCCAGGCCTTTGGCTGACAGCCTGAAGGTCAGGAGTTACCAGCATTGCTCAGGAATGATAAAGGTCCCCTGGGAACAGCACTGGGGTGACAGAGGACACCATGGGAAAAGCCACTTTGCAGAAGGCAACACCTGGGAGGACAATGGGTGGTGTCAGGGCGAGGGAGTGGGCACACCTGAATGCAGGCTGTGTGTCCTCTCCAAACAAGAGACCTTTCTGCTCTGTGATCCTCTTCAGACTCCTGTCCCTCTCCCAGGGCTGGGACACAGAAAACGTTTGTTGCTGTTTTTCTGCGGGACTGTTGTCAGAAAATTTTGCCAGGCACTAACTTTGTGAAAGCCCTTGGGGACACACCAGAGAGGGTGGGGAGGGGTGAATGATGTCCCTCCTGGAGCTGTTTGACCTCATAGCAGAAGGATCCCGCAGAAGGCCAAGGAGACCCCCCACAGTTGGGCACCATCTCTGTTTGCAGAAGACAGCCCCGAGCCCTGGGCCTGCCAGCCTCTCCTGACAAGCCAAGGCACACTGAGCCTGGCCAGGCTGGGATCTGAATCACAAGTCTCCCCACTGCCTGCACATGGTGAGAGTGGAGGATGCTGCTCTGCTCCAGTTTGTGCTCCCATGGTCTCCCTAAGGTGCCAGGAGATGCTCTGGGCTTTTCCTCTCCCGAGTCTTTATCCCCACAGCCTACAGCTCCAGGTGAGAGCCTGTCACTTTGGCCTCTTGGCTGCAGGGCTGTGAGGTTTCCACACATCCTTTGCCAGCCTGGGGCTGAGTGTTTTGTCCTGGAAATTACACCTTTTTCTTGTCCCTTTTCTTGCCCCACAGTCCACCCTGGTGGGTGTTAAACACTGCACACACCTCATGCTCCCTATGCCATGAGGTGCCCATTGGTGTTTGGTCCAGTCCTGAGACACCTCAGGGTCCTCATGGATTTGAGACCCTCTGGGCACCCAGACAAGTGGTGCCACAGGCATTTGGAGAAGAAAGATTAGAGTTTGGAGAAGAAGAATTAAAGTCTGGGGTAAGAAGTAAATGGAGACAAATTAAAGCCCAGGAGCTATAGGACATGCTGTGGTTTCTCCTTGAAGAAAGGATGGGAGATGTAGTTGTGAGGCCAGGTGGAATTCTGAAGTTGTCTGATAAGTCCTCATTGGTGTTAACACACACCAGAATGGTGAACAACCTATTGGGTTTTTCAGAGAAATTACGCTAGGGTGAAGACCATCCTGAAGGTCTGACATATCCACTAGTTAAAAAATAAAAAATTAAGGTTGCCAAATCTACAGGTAAGAATCTGATATGAAAGGAACCACGCAGGACACAAAATAACGTGACTCCAGACCTCATTGTAACAGATACAGATGAATTAATTGCTGGGCTGGAAGGCAGTAGATGTCTGGGGAGTAGCCAACATGACCTGCTTCCACTTGTTCTTGACAAAAAAGGGCAGTTCTGGCTCATTTAAGTGAGGAGCTCCATAGGGTTAATTTTTCCAAAGCAGAGGGAAAGTAGGAGAGGAATTCAGGTTGGGAGGAATAATTTAGAAAAAATGTGAGAAAATATTGTGAGCTCTTCAGAAAGAGTTTTTGATAGCTGGCAGGTCACAGTGCAAACAGGGAGGAAACGGGTTTGGCTACAAGCCCATTCTGATTCTGTGGCAAACTGGAAACCAAAGTGCTACAGATCACAACTGGAAGGGAGAAAAGACACTAAAAATCAGTCAAGAAAATGGAAACTCAATATATTGATTAGGAAAGTAAAAAAACAAGGATTAAAATCTGTATTGGGCAGGGCTGAAGGCAAGAGAAGACATGTGCAGGTAGATGGAGAAAAAAAAAAGAAGTGACAGCATTGATACAGTGTCCACTTAACATCATGGAGATGATAAACTGACAGTGATATATAAAAGTCATTGTGCTCAGAAAATAATTCCAGGAGGGGTTATACTCATATCAGATTAGATAACATACAGACCACTGGAATTTTGGAAAGATATTAGAGCACACACAAGAGTAAACTCACAAACCCAAAAGAATCCTTGGAGAGCTGGCAGAGGTGTCCTACCCTGCTAATCTTTGTCTGCAGGAAGATCAGAGGCATGCTAATGTTTTGCCAGAATTTCTAAAAAAGGCAAATGAGATCAGTGGATAAATCAGACCTGTTAACCTGGCATCATGCAAAAGAGTGGAAGAGAATCAGAGCATTAACCAACACAGAGCTAACAGGCGAGAACATAAATAATGAATTGACCTGTTTTTGTGGTAACAATGTTTGGGACACAAAAATGATCCTGGATTTGGTGAGTGAAGGTCACTGTGTGACCATGTTTTTCATTTTGACTGAGAACTCTGTGCTACAACATGATAAAGTATTTCCTCCAGGAGCCATCTATGAGTGAGCCTCAGGAACAGATGACCCATGTTGATATACAGGAACCTTCCCTGTGGAAAGGTGGATGCTCCTGAATCCTTCTCATGACTGGTAACGCTGGTGTGTGGCAGTAGGACGGGTAGTGAAATAAGGACATCACAGTCCTGCTCAGTGGATTGCTCCTTTGGTGAACTCAACCCATTCAAACAAAACATCTTAGCAAGTCAAATGAAAAGAGGAAGGAACAAACTGTGGATTTCAGTTACCGAGTGGGAGGATGGAAAAGTTCAGGAGCAACAAACTCAACCAGACCTCCTACTGCAATACAAGAGTACAAGGAGTAGCACAATTTTTGGATGTTTAAATAGAAAGTAATTACATGGCTGATGCAAGTCCTGCCTATGATTTTCAGTTTTGTTTTGTTTTGATTTGTTTTGTTTTGTCTTGTATTTAATGGGGAAGAAACTTGGGAGAAGAGGTAGCAAAGAATCACTCCGAGGAAGCCTGAGCATGGGAGAGAATGAGAGCACACATGCCTGGTCTGGTTATCTAAATGAAACAGAGATTAAGAGGTGTTTGAATGCTTTCCTAAGGCCACGGGAAAGCTAATTTCAGTTGTTGTAGGTAACACTGAACATTTACAGAGGAGAAACCAACAAGACACAAACTCCTCAGCCTGTTGCCTACATGAGGGACGCGTTCTAACAAAGTCAAACCTCCAGCCTTTTCTCATCCTGTTCCCAATCTCTCTGGCTTGGCAGAAGAAAGATCCACCACAGGTGTCGGAGACCTCACCCTGGGAAACAAAACCCTCAGACACGCCCTTTGATCCCCTACAGCAATCCAAACGTACATATTCATCTCAACATACCCCAAGCAGGTATCCCACAGCACATACCTGGGATACTTACCTCTGCTGGCTAACATCACAGTCCTATCAGTTCCGCATTAGTCGAAGCATTAGGGCCACTTAATGTGTCGTTATCGGTGCTTGATTTCACAAGTGTCTTCAAGAAGGTGGTGTTCATACAGCCCAACTTCATTAAGGTCTTATCAGAATAGGCAATGCTAAAATACCCTTATTGCTCCTTCTACACCCATTTTAATCTAGCACCTTTACACATCAAGAGATTTATCGTTTTATTGCTCCATTAACAGAATTTCCCACCTTCATCTTCATCTGAGGTCCTGTGACCCCTTTTTTATTATACTGACAAAATCCTTAACTAGGAGTTAGAGTTTTTTAAGTTAAAACTCTCTCAGGAGCCTAATTACCTCCATTTCAATGCTAAATGGTTTAATATAGGCAACAAACCAATGGCTAAATTCCAAAGCCAGGGTAAACCCACATTAGAAATGATCAGGCTTCCTCCATAAGAAGGATGATTAATCACCAGAACCAAACAGCTAATGAGAGACCAAGATTCTATGGGTTTATCTCCAGATCAGGACTTAGTTCCCTCCTGGAAGAGGTGTTTGATTTGGCATCCATCATAGGAGTAAGTGGGCAAAATACAATGGCCTGTGGTGTAGAGGAAGCCACATGGGAGGGGTGGCCATTCTCTCTGGGCTGATCCTTCCGAGTGCACTGCACCTCCACCTGCTTCACCAAGACCTGGAGGTGATCAAATGGGTTTCCTGAAATCAGGGTTGAGAAGACAGCTCATCCAGACCTCCCTCCTCTCTGCCTTCAAGGGATTCCTTGATATGCAGTGTAAAGCAGTGAAGGGCAGAGAGCCAAAGTGTGGCTAACCCCAGCCCAGAGTCACCAAAGGCTTGGGAGCCTCTCTGATACATAAATCTTTGACATGTGTCTGGAACTGTCACCAATCCAAAAGATTGAACAGGGCCTGCCTTGGAAGTTGCAACTTGGGGAACTCGTTCCTATTCAAAATCCTTCCCCCCAGCCCGAGGTTGAGCCCACACATCATGGTGCTTGAGAGAAGTCCTGTTAGATTGGTGCTGATCAGGTACCTTATGGCAGCTACGCCAGGACTGTCCTCTCACAAGTGACCCAACAGCTTGTCTTATCAACTGAGAGGTACCTCTGGACACAGATCTCCTCCTTTTCCTTGTTACTTGGTGGAAGACCACTAACAGTAGGATGGGTGAAAGGTGGGAGTGTTTGAACTGTGCACTGAAGGTGGTTCTCCACCCTGCTTGATGATAGTGGGCATGATGGTAATAAATGGGTAAATGAGGGGGGGTAAAATCTCACCTTCAGTTGTCACCCTGATGCATCCCTCAGAAAGTTTTGCTCCAGCTTCATCTTGTCCCTCTGGGCATGGCCACATCTCTGCCCCCTCCTCCCCTTCTCACCACCATTTCTGGCTGTCCCACAGCCTGGTACCCTGGATGTGAGGACTGTTGCTCTGAGGAGACATCTGTGAGCATGCAGCATTGCCACATTTATCTCCAGCAATCCATGTAAAGTACAGCAAACCTGCCCTGTACTTCCCAAGCCAGCATCTCTGGTTGGAGGCCACAGGGACTGATGAGGCTGCTATGGGAATGATTGTTGCATCTTTGAAACAGATGCAACACCCTTGATTTCCAAAAAGATAGACTTTTGACATGTTTAGTGAGGTGAGTTCAAGCTTTTTTTGTCTTTGGGTGCTCCATAGTGTGAGGCTGTGGAAAGCCAGAGTTAGGACCATTATCTGTCCCTTTAACCAAAAACATTTGAGGCCAATCATAACACTCCTCAGGAGACAGCCCAAGACAGTGCAACCCACTTCCCTGAGAGGGACAGGCTATTCCCAATCTTCCTGCAACTCCCTCCATTTCTGGGGTAATTAATTTCTTGCCATGCGTGAACAGAGCAAGAGGCATTGCTGGGAAGCCTGGGCAGACTTTGACTATCAAAACACTACTCTTTTCCATGGACTTGCCACTCCTGGGGAGTACGTGGAAGTGGCAACCAAAGCCACAGCACTTTGGGGAGGGTCTCCCAGATCACACTGGACCTGCCAGGAAGGAGAACATTGATAGGATCGGGTGTGCAAGGTGGGGGTGGGTCAATCTGCAGTGTTTGGGAGCAGAGTTGCCCCACGTGCTTGGAGCTGCAGTCCCACACACTTAATCAGCACCAAATGTGCATAAAGTGAACAGAGGGAAAACCTTTGTCAGGCAACAGCAGCGATTGCCACTGCGGAAACAGTCAGAAAACCCCTTCCCCTTAAAGTTTACTACTTTTACTACTTGCCTGGCCTGGAAGTCTTTATTGCTCCCGACAAAGCTGTGACTTTGCTTTAGAGCCAACCAGCGAGAAGCATCAGAAAACCTCCATGCACGTCTGTAAGCCTGTGTGCACCTTTGTGTCTGCATTCCTCCCTGCGTGGGTGCCCGTGCGTGTGCGCATGCCAAGGGTGTGAGCGTGGGTTTGGGTGGAGCGGGAGCACACCTCGCCCTCCCGGGTGCTGGCGTGGGGAGCCAGGCAGGGGGGCTGCAGTTGCAGACTCCCTCCTGCTGCTGGGAGGCTCAGGGGGAAGCTCAGCAGCTCTGCAAACAGAAGCCTCTCTCAGAAATGCCGGCAGCCACTTCAGGGGCAGGTTTGCAAAGGAGCTCAGTGCCCTGTTGGAGAGCTGGAAGGAAGCAAGTGGCTTCTGCAGGGAACATGTCACTTTGAGCCTCCCTCCAGGCTCTTTGGAGGGTCTGCCCTCCCAGCATGGCCCTGCTGTGCCCCACACCCACCTGTACAACTCAGAAACTTTGGAGCTGGAGCTCCTTGGAGAGCCCTGGTGAAGCTGTTTCGTTGACATCTGCATATGGATGTGGATCCTGCAGGTGTGGAGTGGCCCAGTGGGGCAGGGTCAGTGCTTGAGCTGCCCCCAGCAAATCCCCAGCAGAAAATGAGCTCTTGATCTCCTGTGAGTCCCAGCCAGGATCGGGGTCTCCCAATAAAAGGGAGGTGTGAAAGGTGCTGAAGTTGTCTGGAAAGGACATTATCTTTTCTGATACAGGTGGCAAAGCTCACCCAGCTCCAGAAGAGCCACCAGCAGCCATGGCAGCCAGAGTATTATGACCATCCCCCTCTGGCAGCTCTGACCTCTGCCAGAAACAAGACTGGTGCCTAGTGACTCTTGGCTGAAGGCTCACTCCTGCAATTTGAGACCCTATGGGAGTCAAGCCATACATCCTGTGCCCTTCGTGGGAGACCCAAAGCTGGAGCGTCCTGTGGGGTTGTGCTGCGCGATGGGCACTTCTGCATCGCCTGACTCCTGTCCTCAGGGTGCTTCTCCCAGGACTGACACCAACCTGCTTGTGCCAATGGCAGGTGGAGGCACTTGCCCACATTTCATCTGCTGGTCCAAGCTGGCAAGAGAAGGCTGAAACCTGGCCTTCTCTGCTACTTGTGTCCCTTCCATGGCCCACAGTGTCTGGGAGCTGTGGCAGGCATGCCTGCTGCACCACGCAGTGTTTCTGCAGGCGAGGAGGCCTTTGAGAGGCCAGGATAATGGCTAATAGTGCTGTTTTCCTCTGCTCTGCTTTCCTTCAAGTGAATTACCAGGGTCTTGCTGGGAATTATCCTGCCATTACCCAGAGCTCTGGGGAGCTGCCAGTGATTTACTTAACAGCAAACAACACAAAGAGCCGGACACGGCGGGAGCTACGCAACCAAACAAGCTGGGGAACGTGCAAGTGGAAGAAAAATGCTGTAACAGCAGCCAGGGTGCATGGATCCAGCCAGGGCTGCCAGCCAGAGATGGGCAGGAGGATGTCCCCTGTCTGCATGTCAAGTGATGGAGCTGTTCCCCCCAAGGGTAGATTTTGTCCATGGTGTAGCTGAGTGTGATGGAAATGTCAGAGGGTGGTGCCCCCATGGTTCTGTGCCCAGCTGGCCATGGGGGAACCCAGGGCTGTGGAACAAGAGGAAAATCCAGTTCTTCCTGCTCCTGGAGAGCCATAGGACTCAGGGTTGGTTGGAAGGCTGTGAGTGGCTTGGCAGCAGAGCCAGGACTGACCCCATGCTCTGCACCAGGACCCATCCGGTGCCTGCACAGGGGGTTGAGCAGGGACAAAGAGTCCTGGCATTCCCCATTGCTTCTTTGCATCTTCCAAACTTTGTCATTGTCACCCCTTATTGTCCCAAGGATGAGCTTGGCCCTTGGACACCCATGGCTTGCCTTGTCCCAGACACACTACTGCCTGTGACAGTCTCGGCTCCAGCAGATCACCACAGTGCAAGTCTGCCATGGGCTGCTCCCTCCTCCCTCTGGGAACTGCCCTGTGCACACAAAAGGGTGCAGACACCCCCACAGACACGTGCCTCCCATATGTGTCCCCACCACTTGTGCTGCACCCTCCCCACAGGCTCTCATGTTTGCCATGTCCCCCCTCTCCTCACACAGACTGTCCTTGCACAGCCTCCACGGGCCCCATCCCCAGCTCTGTGCACCCCCAAATCCTCCAGCACCCACCTGGAGCCCCCCGTCCTCCTGCCCCGAGCACAGCTCTGCACACACACACTCTCCTCTTGACACTTCACAGGCGCCGGGCGAAGGAGGGGCTCCTCGAGTGCTAGAAAGTTGTTCCTACTCTGTGCTGGAAGCAACCACATTACTCACGAGTCCCTTTTTAGTGCGGGTATGTGTTTCCCCCTTCCATCTCCAGTCCATTAGCTACTATGGAAACAACATGTCATTGCCCGGAGGTGGAGTTCAGCCACAGCCAAAACAGCCGCGGATAAATTCCAGCACCCAAATTCACATCCCGGGGCAAAGCCCGTGCAGTTCAGCCGGGGAAGGGGAACAGAGTCCTGGCAGTGCTAAAGGAGCAGATCTCAGTTTGGGTGTACTGGCTGTGGGATATTTGGGGTGCAGGAAGCAATAGTGGGGACCCCATTGTTCCAGCTGGAGTGGAAATGGCATCGCTGGGCAAGGCTGGGGTGATTTACTCTTCTGGAGCCTGGCTGAGGGTGTGCGAGTGGAAATAAATAGCAGATCTACAGGGCCTTGGCTGCCTCATGTCTACTCTGTCCTGCACCTACTGCCGGGGCTGTAACAAGTCTCAGCTGTGGATTTTGGTGTTGCTAGATGTCCAGCCTGAGTGGCTCGTGCATCTCACCCAGGCTCCCATCACAGGGGACAAAAGGCCACTGTTACACCAGGGCAAAGTTCTTGAGCAAAGCTGCTGCAGGTGAGCAGTGGAGAGGGGAATACTGTGAGGTGCCTCTACTCAAACTCTGTCCTCATAGCCTGAATCACGCAGATCTGGGGAGGGACCATAAGTGTCCCAAAGCCTGCCTGTCCCCCTGTGTGGGAGATGCACCCATGGTGGGGCAGGAGATGTAGAGACCCCAGGGAGCTGCAGTTTGAGTGTGTCTGCTCCTTGTCATATCCTCTAGGTTCCTGGGGGAGGAGGCAGGCAGGCAGAGGTGGTGGCATGTCCTGCCTAGAGGCTTTCATAGCAAGTGTGGTTCCATTCATCCCTGGCAGATGGGAAATATTGGAGACAGGAAGCAAAGCCCTTGGAAGGGGGAACTTTCCTCAGTGGCAGCCAGCAGTCCATGATGGACCAGTACTGCCCAGCTGCCTGCTACTCTCCATGGACACTCTCCCAGGCTGGACTGCCCAGGAGCTGCCATGTCCCACTTTTCCACCCTGCAGCACCAGAACCTGGGGACAGCAGTGCCACACAGGGTAGGAAATAACTACACCAGCACCTCCAACAGCTCACCCAGAGACAGGCACCAGAGCCAGCTCTGGTCATAGCTCGGACACTCCCTCCCTTCCTCAGCTTCTTCAGGAGATGGAGCAGGAAAACCTGTTAGTCCCCGGGGCAGCCTGGGAGTGATCCACTGGCTTCCGAGTTGGAGCAGTGACCTGTGTAAGTGCCTGCCTGGATCAGGGCCAGCAAGAGCAAACTCTGACATGAGGCTCCTTTGGAGGAGGGAGAAAGAGACCAGAGGCAAGCAGGGATGCCTTTCCAAAGCAGGCCAAGAAACTCCCTGTCAGCGAGGCTTCCCCACAAAGAGGTGAGTTCTGTCCCTGAAAAATAATGGAAAAACATTGAGAGGAAGAAAAAAAATAATGGAAGTTTCTAGAGCAGGAATTTTCAACCTGTTCTGCTTTGCTGATCTCCAAAAATATCCCACCAGAGATGCAAGTTCCTTTGTAGCAAACCCACACCACCTGGCAAGATGCTTCCTGGCCTCAGTTACTCTTCCTTAAAAGCAGCCACAGAGCCATGGGGATCCCCCAGCCACGAAAGCTGCAGCTCTCGAAAGCACTGGAAACACAAACCACATGGTTTGTCTACCCATGTGGGAGCCCCATGAAGCAGACTGCAGCCCCAAAACCCCAGGGCACAGTGTTGCAAGAGTGATGCTTGTCCCACACCCACTAAGAAAGGGGTAGGAGGGCAAAGCTGGGAAAAGCTGTGTTGCACCCCCAACGATGAGCAGCACTGGGGACAATGCAGCTTAAAAGGCATGCTTCATCTGTGCTGCTTGCTGTGGATTCTCTGGTGACTAATAAAAGGCCTGAGTTTGCAGTGGCCAGTCTCTTGAGGGGGTGCTGGTGAGTCAGAAAGGGCAGCAAACATTGAAGAAAGGCTCCTATTCCTTTGAAATGAATGTAGACAGTAGCTAAAATAAATGTTGGGGGATGTAGAAGGGTGGAAAGGAAAGAAGAAGTAGGAAGTAAGTGAACCTGCTCCTATAAGAGGAAGTTGAAATATCCCTTCTCTCTGAAGTCCTGCTTATCACAGGTGTTTGTACTGAAGTAGGATGCCTGAACATCCTGGTCTATCAGGGAACAGTCCTGAGATGTAGACTGGTCCCAATGTCCCAAATCACATCATCGTCCAGAATCTGAAAAATGCTACCCAAGAGAATCCCATCCCAGGCGTGAATCTTTCTTGTGTTCCCATCCTGGTGTTAGGAGTGTGAACACAGACGCTCCCCAACTCTGCAGCTGAGCTGTGTGACACAGCGGACACACTGTGACCCCACAGGGATGGCATTTCCCCACATAACCCCTTTGTCTCTACCTTTAGTCACTCTGATGTAAGGAGCATCCTTATAACACACCTCTCAAATCAGACAAGCTCCCTCTCAAGTCTGCAGAGCCATGAGATGAGTTGGCCAAACAACCTAGTTGAAAATCCATGTCACTCTACAAAATAAGAAAAAAAAAAAAAAAAAAAAGGCAGAATTTGTTTTGATCCTTGACCATTCCTAATCTGACTTTGGTTGCACAAGGAGTGAGGGAGGCCGCTCACCGGCAGAGCTGGACGGCTCCTTTGGCAGCAGCACAGATTTTGATCGGCTTGAAGCAATCATGAAACTGCAGCCTCAACTTCCAGTGACTCACCCAGAGAAGGGAAACTTCCTGGCTTGTGTGTTGGAGCATTTCTGGAAAAACTGCTATATTTGGCATGGAAAATAGGAAGGATTCCTCCAGTTGTTTGAAATGGGAGCAGCAAAAATGAGTCAATGGGAAGTTGAAGAGTGTTGACCAAGGGTGCTCTCTAAATTATTCATTGCGATTCTCCACATTATATGTTTTGCCCACAACAGGCTCAATAGTGTCAGTGCACAGGATGGTCCAGGCTCCACCAGGAAGATCCGTGATTTATTGCTCCGACAGCCACTCCACCAATGCACCTTGGCTGTGTGCTATTGACTACGGACATTACAGGCTGCTTCCCATCTGTTTACCAACAAATACTGCTCCTAAAGGTATGGCATTGTGCTTATCGCTACACATTGACCCAGCGTGAAAAATCTGCCAATTTATATTTTCATGACATCAGTAGCTAGAAATGCAGTTCTTGCCAGCTTCAAACACTCTCAACTGTTTCATCTGGTATGCTGAGGGAAAAAAAAAAAAGAAGGAATTGCTGTTCTGCAAATTACTGAAGTTGGTGGAGGGGGGGACTATTTTGAGGGTTTGAAATGGGTTCTTCTTTTCTCCTTTTTTTTTAATAGTTGTCCAAATGCTTATTCAAACAGCTTGTTCATTAAACTCCTGAGTTGGTAAAGGATCTGATTTTCACAACATAATGTTATTACCTAAAGGAAAAAAAAATGTATGGATGAATCCCAAGAAAAAAATATCAACACCTTTTAATGAAAAATATGTTAAAAAGAGAGCTAGAGAGGGCAGCAGACATTTTCCATTGGGTGAAATTCCAACCAGCTCCTGGTTAGCGTATATTAAATTAAATATGCAATTTGGTCATGCACTGCTTTTATTGGTGGATTAAATATCAACAACTATGTCTAATGCAGAGAGATGCTTCTTGCTGCAGCCTGGCAAATCCTGGCAGCTCTGGATCAGTGCTTTGTGTGGGAAAACCTCTTCCTCCTGCCACTACAACCCTGCAAGGTTGATGTCCCAGATCCATGGCCATTGAATGGGGGGCTACCTCTCTCAGCTTGTGACCCCCCAATGCCCTGTGTGGCTGTGCCAGCAGTGAGTGACCAGCACCTCTGCCGTGATGTTGAGGGCAGGCACAGGGAAGGGTCTGTCAAGCTGTGACCCAATCCCAGTCGCCGAGGCTTTGGAGCCAAGTGACCCCCAGAACAGGGAGTGGGACTGTTGGATTAACTTCTGATTTCTATGCTGAATTTATCCAGCTGCTTTTTGCCTGTAAATTTTTAAGCCATTCTCCATGCTTCCACAGCAAGAAGGTCACAGTTAGGCCATGGCAGAAGAGCTGTCCCTTTCACTGGAGCGGAGCTTGATGCTTTCTGGTGGCCCCACACTCTTGTACAGGGAAGAGCCAAGCACCCACCTTGATTTGGTAGACTTCTTTCCTCCTCCCTTCTCTTTCTGACAGTGCTGCTCAGTGGGAACCATCCATGCCGGAGGGTTTCAGCCTGGAAGCAGCAGCCTCCTTCCCTTGGCTCATCCCTGCCTGGTTGGAAGGTGGTCAGTCCCTCCAGAGCTCCAGCAGTGTGGGGTGTGAGCTGGCAGGAGAGGTGACTGAAGGAGCATTCCCATCCCCAGCACCCAACATCTTCAGCCCGCCAGAAGCCCTGGGCAGGAACAAGACATATTGGCATCATATCAGAGAGAAGGGTCTTGTCCGGAGTTCTGCTTTGCCTCTCGAATGCTGCCCCTGGAGATTTGGTATCTGCTTGAGACTTCTGGTCCATCAATTATTTAATTCCCTCCAGCCATGTGGTCTCCAGCCCTGCGTGTTTGCCTCCTCTGAGCACAGAAGGCTGCCTGTGGGGGAGTGGGGTTGGGCAGGGGGATGCAGAGCTGGGGTTGGTCAGAGGATCCTCACTGGGAAGCAAAACAGAGGCACAGGGGACAGGCCCCCACCAGCCAAAGAGTTACGCTGAGCACTTCTGCTGGCATCTTCTTTCTCAGACACACATTGGTGGGAGAGATGGACTCTTCTTCTGCTCTCTGGGAATGACCCCAGGGAAGTCACCTCTCTGCTCTGTGCCTTGCTGTCCCCACCTGTTAAATGGGGCCAAGGATTTCACAACCAGTGTGAGCTCTAGTGGCATCCCTAATGCATGTGCAAGATGGTATTTTGCAATAAATAAGAGTGTGACTCTCACCCTTGCTTACAGGAGCTACACCAGTATGGATGTGTCTTTAGTGGATCATGTAGGGCTGGTGGTCCTTTTAGCTGCTGCTGCCTGTGCTGTCTTGACCTAAAGCAGCACGGAACAGCATGGCACGGCACGGCATGGCACAGCACGGCGGGTGCTACTGGGTAGGCAGGACAAGCTGTGACACGAGGGCAGGCAGGCGGCTGGGGCCGGGTAGGTGTGTCGCTGTTACCCAATAAATAACTCAAGCCCTAAAGCAGCACATTGTAATTACGGGGGCCCCGCGCAGATTGAAAACGAAGAAGGAGGGAAAAAAGGAAATCAAGGTTCAGTCTTCCCCAGGAGGTAGCGCTCCATAGGGAAAGCAATAGAGGGGAGCGGTGATTTATATCTCTCCAGAGGAATTCTTCTTTCCAGGGCCGCCCCAGGCGCCGCCAGGTTCAGCTGAGTTTCTCATCTGAATATGCATGAGCCAGTAATTAATTCTCTCTGATACTGATCCAGATTTGGGGTTGGTTTTGTGAGTGTGTGTGCACGCACGTTGTATGTCCGTCTTCTCCCAGGTGTGCCGATAGGGCAAGGAAGGAATGAGATGAAGGAGCAGTGGCTTTCCACACAGCTGTCCCTGCAGGATGACAGCCGTGGACACCCCACAGCCAGCATGGGGCAGAAGGGTGGCTCTGGTTGGGTGGGGACTCCTGTGGGGTGGCTCTGGGAGGTGTCCTGCTGGGGACACAGGGGGAAGGGGGACAGAGAGCAAGGGCAGGATTGGGGTCATGTGCCTGGGGCTGGCCACAGCATGTGCCAATCCCGGCCCAAACACACATCCAGCCTCAGGCACATGCAGGGGGTGTTTTCCCTCCTCCAGCAGACATTGCAAAGACATCGTGTTTGCAGAGTGAGTGCTGGGAAGAAGCAGGGAGGGAAGAGAATCTAGACTTGCCTCCACCCTCCCACCTTCCTGTCTTTCTCCTTTCAAATCTCTCCCGTGTATCACTTCTAGAAGTGGGATGGGAGCCCTGAGGAGTGAAACCGTGTCTCTGGCCCAAGGCCCAGGCCTGGGGCAGGGCGTGGGCATGTAATCACAGTGTGATGGGCTCTTGCCCTGGGTCTGATGCATGGCTTGTAGTCACAACCAGCTTTCTAACTGGGGGAAAATCAGAGAACTTTAATAAGAGAGAAACAACTGGTTCCAACCTCACTGAGCCCATGCCCTGGAGCATAGGTTTTCCCAATGGTCTCCTCACTCTTCTCTTGGGAGAAAGGCAATAGTCAGTTTCACTGCCTTTAAACTTGGCCATGAGGTTCCAGCAGACTCTCAGGGACAAACTGAGGTTGTTCCAACACATAGGCAAGGAAGGGCAGGGATTTGAGTGCTGGCTTTTGGCCAATGGCACTGGCCCTTGGCAGCCAGGGAGGAGGTGCTGGATCTCCTCCTGCTGATGTGCGCCCCCTGGAACAGCCAGCATTCCAATCGGGAGGCTTTCCTGGTCCCCACCTGACATATCCCCACCCTGCCTGTAGCCAGGACCAGGATGAGTAGTGCTGGCATGTAATGTTTCCCTACACCTGGCGCTGGCTCCTGCCAGCACACATCCAAGAAAGGCAGAAAAGGGGGCTCCCTTGCCACCACTGCCCAGCAAGCCAGGGCAGTGGTTTCCCAGTCATCGGGAAGCCAGTGAGCATCTTGGATATGAGGGGGCTGTTGTGTCATTGCCTGCTGAGGTCTGGGAACCCAGAGAGGTCACACTCACTTTCCCACATCCTCCAGTCAGAGGGGATAACCCCCTTAGAACGCTGCCCCCATCCTGGGGGCTCCACACAGATGCATGCCCAAGGCAGATGCTGGGACATCAGTCCCACGTCCTCCCCCCACCACATCCCTCTCTGAGTGCTGGCAGTGCTGGGAGCAGAACAGCCAGACTCCCTACATCCCTCTGAGGGATCCCTGCAATGTCTCCAGGCTCGGGGAGCAGCGGGCTGGGAACAGCTGGTGAGTCAGAGCCCTGTGTTGTAACGTGGGGGGCAGAGCGC
This sequence comes from Formicarius rufipectus, assembly GCA_013399695.1. Taxonomy (NCBI): domain Eukaryota; kingdom Metazoa; phylum Chordata; class Aves; order Passeriformes; family Formicariidae; genus Formicarius; species Formicarius rufipectus. The sequence goes on from VXAU01000132.1 coordinate 262,663, forward strand.
GTGTCGGAGCAGGGATGGCCGTGAGCTGCAGTGTGGGGCCCGCCTGGGCCTTTTGCAATCTTCTGGGGAAAGGCAAAGTCGATGTCTCCATCCCTTAATTAAAGAGCACCACAGGGCCCCGCTCCTGCCTGTTTATGTGGTTCATGGGGATGGATGGAGGAGCAGCAGACCAGGATATGGCAAGGAGGGCGATCTCATCAGCCCTTCCCTGGGCTGGTGCAGCCAGTGCTCTCCAAGCACAGTCTCTGCTTCCTGCACAGCGGTCTCAGCCTTGGCCCCACGGTCTCATAAAGATGCTTTTCAGGCCCATGAGCCGACTCCAGTTCTCTGCACACATCCCTTCCCTCCTATGAAAACTCACGAAGCGCCTTCCCACCTCCCTTCCAGCACTGCTCATGCAGCGCATACGTCCACCGAGCCCCGGCCCCCGCATGCAACCCTTGCCCATCGAGGAACAGAAGGTGACACAGCCAGGATGTCATCTCTGCCGGCTTCACGTCCCGCATCACCAGCCTGACCTAGAAACACTACCACGTCTCGTGCGCCGGAGCCCGGGGATGCTGCAGGCTCATCCCTCTGTTTTTTCCAGAGCAGCTGAGTGACAGTCGCCCCTCCCTTGCCTCTCCGAAGAGCGTAATGACAATTTCCTCCGAGGAGCAGCTTGCCGCGATGAAATAATCGCCCGAGCAGCATGATCTTCGCCGGGGATTAGGGAGGCTGCTGCTTGCTGAGCTAGGGAAACAAGCCGGCGAGGAGGGAGAACTCCCACCGCCTCCTCCGGCACCTCGGCTCCTTTGCCAGAGCGATCGCCTGCCGCACACGGAGCGAGGTCCCAGGCAGAGCTCAGCCCTGGAAACTTCTGTCCCCGATGCTCAGGCACTTTTGCAAAGTCCCCTTCCACCCTCCTTCTCCTCTCTCTGCTCCCTGCGGAGCCGCTCCCCAGCTCCAGCCGCCGGCAAGGGTGGAGAAGAGGTAAAGCAGCAGCTGCCTTTTACAGGCAACAGTTTTTCTTGTTGTTGTTTCTTTTTGGACTGCTGAGGCATAAAGCGCCGAGCTGAGCCAGCTTCTCCCTGCCTTCGGCTCAGGGGCACTCGCCAGCCGGGTTATCCCGCCGCTCGGAGGGACGGCAGCGAGGTCTATACATGGGTTTCCGACGCGGAGTGGTTTAAGGCAGTTTTGCTTCCCCTCCAAGCTGGTTTTTCTTTTTTTTTTTNCCGCCCCCAGTCCGCTGTGAGATCCTGCTGTGACCATCCCTTGAGGATTCCTAGTTTCCAAATTTTCTTCCTGAAATATCCCACATCTCATGTTCTTTTTTTAATTCTTCCTGAAACGTGGGAACCCCAAGCTCAAAGAAACATCCCTAGTCTGAGGAGAAGGCACGCATTAAAGCCAAGTTATAGCAGAAGTGCTTTTTTTTCGGGCTGGGTTTGGGTGTTTTTTTTTTTCCTTTCCTCTTTCGGACGCGTTTCGAGACTCGCCGCCCGACAGCCCCGGCTGGGCTGTGACAGAGGGCGCTCTTGACTTCAGCCCTGCGAGCAACCTGCCCCAAACCCACGGAATGCTGTCTCCGGGAATAGCAGCTGCCCTCGTCTCGAACACTCCAAGCGGGAGGCGCAGCCAGCAGCGACCAGAAATCCCGGTTTCCACAGCCCTCCCGAGCGCACGGAGAGGCTCTCGCCCTACTCCCGCCCAGGTCAGAGCGGGACATCCAACGTGAGAAATCCATCGCCCCCAAGAAGTTCCAACGTGGGAAATCCATCATCCCCAAGAGGTCCCTCCTGACAAACGCCGGCGGTGCCCGACACCCCCGAGCAGTGCTGTGCCGACTGACACACACCTCGTGGGCTCGCAGCCCCCGGGGCCGAGCTCGTCCCGAGGGTCAGCGGGTGCCACACGGCCTCAGCCGCCGCGATGCTTCCCGCTCGGCCTCGCCGCCACTCCCTCAGGGCTGCTCCCACCAGGGGCAGGACGCGAAAGCTGAGGGGGGAAGCGCACCATGGCACACCCCGGCACAGCCCATCCTGCTCGGGGTGCTGCTGTGCTGCGTGGGAGGGGCATCCTGCCCTGGGAGCGGGGCCCTGTCTCTGTGTCCACCCGCCGGGCGCATGTGGGGATGGGGCAGGGGATGCCGGCGCCATGACGCCTCGTGCCGCGACGCCCGCTGCCAGGCGGCGCGGGAGATGCCGTGGCCTCTCCGCAGCTCTCCGCACGCCTTGCGGGGATCAGCCCCGGGGCCGCCGAGCTCGCAGCACCCATGAGCACCGCGCCCACC